>JAABKJ010000428.1:0-50419 GCA_011634705.1 Andricus grossulariae | reverse complement strand
TGGTACTTATTAATTAGGGGTGGGTTTTCGATATTCGAGCGAGATGTTTTGCCACCAGCATTATTCGGGGGAGCAAAGAGGACAATTTTTCACGATGTTAAATACCTAAGATTGTATTAAGTTCTGGCTGTTTTTGTCGATTTCCCCAATTCGAAAAACGTTAATCAATAGGGGTGTGTTTTAGGGGTTGGAGCGAGGTTTCTCAACAACACCAAATTTTGTCTGGTGTTGATTCCTAACTGTTAGACTTATTACTTTGTTGAATATATATCAAGTTTATTAACTTTGTAGTCGACTTTACTGTCGGATGTACGGAAATCGCTTTAGGGGTGGTTAAACACCCCCCAAATTAAAAATTTGGCTATATTTGTGTATAAAATGCATTTTTAGATCGCCAAGAACAATTTCAGCAAAAAAAAGTTGGTAAAAAAAAATTTTTTTTTCATCGTTCATTTGAACGTTCAGAACTATTTGGTCATCGGGCAAAAAGGGGAATAGAAGAAAGAACGTGAACTCTGCTTAAAGATCAAAAAGCATTGCTGCAAAAAGCTTTTCCAAAATTCATAAATTTTAGGGGCAAATTTCATAATGTTTTTTTTGTTACCAAAACCGTATATAACTTATTCTTATTGGAAATCTAAAAGTTTTGTTGAGCAGCTCTAAGTAATCATCAATTTGTATCGCAATTTTTTTTTTTGAAAATCCTGACGAGTAACGAAACACATAACTGTTTGATATTTACAAAATCATAATTTCAAGTGCTTAAGTAGTGAATAGTTGCAAGGATAAATTTCAAATTAAAATAATCAAAATTTCGAAGATTTGAAATTGAAAGTTTATGATTGCAAATTAAGAAAAACGAATTCTGTTTCCTAGCGCAAATTCCCATTTTTTCCCGGACAAAACGTTCGACTTTTAAATTCGAAAAATTATTTCGCATCAAGTGCACATTATTTTCGTAAATTATACTAATCGGAAACCGGTAATCTTGAGCTGTTAAGTAGATTGTATATAGAAGGTCAAGGTTCCCGGGTTTAAAGATTGAAATCGATGCAGGCAAATGTACTGAAGTCGATCTTACTGCGGGTTAGTTTAGAATTTAGAGATTATTTAAATGCAAAATATTACAGATGCACATTTTTATTTACAATTTAATAGTGCAAAATTGTTTCTCAGAAGAGATTTTGATTTATAAAGCAATTTTTTAATGTTAAAAATTGCAAAAATTTTAATTTCAAAATCAAAAAATGTGAATCCGTGTCGATACATTAAAGATCAATATTATCGAGACAAAAAATATAGTAGTTGCATTTTCAATCATATCGATTAATTTTAAAGTAAAAAATACCATTTTTTTAAGACAGTGATTTTTCAACTAAAAAAGATAAGTTAACTAAAATGATGAATTTTCAACAAATAAGATTAACTTTCTACACAAATAGATGAATTTTCAACAAAATACATACATTTTCTACCAAATAGTTGAATTTTCTACTTATAAAGGAAAAATTTTTCACTAAAAATGGAATAGCAACAAATAGTTAAATTTTCAAATCAATTGTTTGATTTTCTACCAAAGTAGCCGAATTTTCAATAAGAAATAAGAATTTTCCACAAAAAAGTTCATTTCCAAGCAAATAGTTTCATTTTCTATCAAATTGTTGAAGATTCAAACCAAAAATGCGATTTTTCTGCAAAATAGTTGAATTTTTCAACCCGAAAATATGAATTTTCACAAAAAAAAAAAGTAAATTTACCACCACATAGTTGAATTTTCAACTAAAATAATGAATCTTCAGCAACAAAAAAAGATATTGTTTACAAAGTAGTTTAACTTTAAACAAAGTAGTTGATTTTTATACCATAGAAATGAATTCTCAGCAAAACATGTAATAGTTGATATTTCAACAAAAAGAGATTTTAATCCTAAATAAAAAACAGTCGAATTCACCAAAAAAGAGGCATTTTCAACAAAATAGTTGAATCCTCAACCAAAACAGAAGAATTTTCAACCAAACAGTTGAATTTTGAAAAAAGAACCTAGACCTAGAAACTAAATTTTCTACCAAAAAAGATGAATTTTCAAAGAGAAAGAGAAAAAAAAACAAGTTTTAATTTAAAATATCAATTTTTAACCAACAATGGAATACTTACATTTTCAGGAAAGAAAATTATTTTTCAAACAAACAAGAAACGAAGTTTCATCAAAATAGTTAAATTAAAAAAAAAGAATTTTCAAGCAGAGTTCAATTTTCAACCAAAAAGTTGACTATTTAACCAAGAAGATTAATTTTCTACAAAAAAAAGAAATTATAAAAAAAAAATATGAATTCGAAACCAAGTACTTGTATTTTTAACTAAAAAAGATGAATTTTCGACCAAATCCTTGAATTTTAAACTGAGAAAGATAAATTTTCAAGCAAAAATGGAATAGTTAAATTTTCATAAAAAAAAAATAATTTTCAACAAAAAATGAAACGAATTTTCATTAAAACAGTTAAATTGTAAAACAAAGAGATGAATCTTTCAATAAAAAAATTAATTTTTAACAAAGTAGTCCAATTTTCAACCAAAAATATAATGGTAAACTTTTCAACAACAAAAAATTTAACTTTCAAACAAAAATAGTTGCATCTTTTTATTAAGTTCTATCAATTCAGTTCAAATTTAGGCGAAAAACGAGAAAAAGGGGAAGTTTCTTGAAAACAGGAAAAAATAAGAATTCTTTTAAAAAGGTGAAAGGCGTTTATGGACGCCCCCCAATCTGTAAAGTTAATTAATTTACAGTCTAAGTTAATTTTGAAATTATATTAATCTTCTCAAATGAAAAAAATGTCTAAAGAATTTAATTTAAAATATTTCCATATTAGTGTCAAATCAATTAAGCTCATTATTCATTTGTCGATTTTCGACTATATAAAATAAAATTTATACTTCGTATTTAAAAATAGAAGGGGGTCAGCTTCAGTGTCACAAGGAGGAAGGGTGAGTTAAAAATAACTAAAAATAGCGTCACGTAACATGTGGACAAATATCAAAACGACAAAAAAATTGTTTTCTGACTTTAATGCTTTTAAATTTGTACAATTTTAAGGCCATGTACGACTTATCCGATTCCTACCTCACCAACATTTTTTTTGCAACAAATCACGTCCAAACTAATTGAGATATCGATTTAAAAATTTGGAAAATTACATAGAAGGCACTAAGAAACGTTTTATATGTTCCTGAATTTCTGAAAATAAAAAAAATTCTGAAAATTATTCAAAATACATTTTTTTGTAGTTTTAGAAATTTACGACTATACACACATTCCTTAGTGCCTTTTATTTAATTTCCCAAAATTTTAAATCGATATCCTAATTTATGTGGATGTAATTTGTTGCAAAAAAATGTCGGTAAGATAGGAATCAAATAAGTAATACATGGCCTTCAGTTCAATGATTTTACGTACGAAATTATAATTATTAAATTTGAATGCAGCTGATACGTATTGATAAAAGAGTGTAAATCACTGAAGCTACTGACTTTTGACCTTAAAAGATGTTGATAGGTAGCGATGGCGCAAGCAGTAAACAGATAAATGATTAATGATTATGTAGCGTGGAAAGTCTTGAAGTGGAGACGTTATTACAATCTGGTAACTGAAAGTGAAAATATGTTATTTATAACTAAATTGGATCCTCCGTGTTTTCGAATTTGAAAAAATCTGCAATACTGTGTTAATAAGGCTTAAAAAAATAAAATAAAAAATAACTGAAGCGAAAACATATTTCCAGAAGATAAAAAGCAAAAAGTCAAAGAACAAAAGAGATACTCTCAATAAACTAAAATCCTTATTTGCTCAAAATGGAAATTCGCTTCTATAGAAATTAAGTGCTCTCAAAAAACAAATTTTTGTAGAAAAAATCTTGAGAAATAATTAAACTAACAGTGTATCTGATATATTTTTAAATCTGAAATTACAAAAATCAAATAATGAGCATTCACAATTTTTTTTAAATTTAGGAAATCTTATTTTTGCTTTCATTTTTATCAGATTTAATCAGTGTGTACCAGGCGGATGTTTTTAAATTCCCGGTCATTTCCCGGTTTTCTCCTGGTTAATTTTTTATTTTCACGGTCTGATTTTTATATTATAAAATGATCCATTTGCAATGTCGTAAAATAGAACTGGCTTTATATTATTAATTAGATACTTGTTTTAAAATTTCAATCTTCTAACTTAGAATTTTAAATCTTTTTTGGAAAATTCCTTGCTCTAACTGAAAATTATCATTGTTATCGAAAATTTTCTGATCGAATTCAAAATTATATTTTTATTTTTAATCCATGTATAATTTAGAAATATACTTCTTTTCGAAAATTCCCTAAACCAACTCTAAATTATCATTCTTTTGAAAAATTCCCTGTTCAAATTCAGAATTACGGATAACTCCACCAAAACACCCTGCTTCAAATCATAATTACAGTTTTTATATTTTTTATTTTAAAACGTAATTCTTCCCCTCTTCGATTTGATAAAATAGATATTTACAATTTCAGATAAATACTAATTTACAGGTTAGACGTAAAACGGATTTCCATCTCTTTCCCTGACCAATTTTTCATTTTCCCTGAGTCTATTAAGATTCAAAGACCAAAATTTTAATTTTATAACATTTTTGACATATTATCTTTTATGAACGAAATAAAACAATTTTCAATTAAAATTAAAAAAAAAAAAGGTTTTTACTTATTTCCACCAAAAAAGATTAATTTTCAACAAAAAAGTAACATTTTTTTCCAACGAGGTGACTTTGTAACAAAATAGTTCAATTTGCAACAAAGTAATTACATTTTTAGCAAAATAGTTGAATTTATGAATAAATTGTCCAATTTTCAACCGAATGGTCGAATTTTCAAACCAAAAATTTTAAACTCCAACCAAAAACACTTGCATTATCAACCAAATAATTTAATTAAAAGGCAGTTGAATTTTTGACAAAAAAATATTAATTTTCAATCCAAAAGGACGAATTTTCCGTCCAAATAGCCGAATATTCAACAAAACAGTTGAATTTTCGACCAAAAAATATGACTTTTCAATCAAATAGACTTTTAAATCAGAAAAGATTAAGTTTGAAAAAAAAAGTTAATTTTTAATCAAGAAAAACGAATTTTTAACCAAAAAGTGGAATACTCAACTAAAATTAAATTTGACAAAACAGTTGCATTTACAATCAAATAGTTGAACTTTAAAGCAAAAAGATGAATTTTTAACAAAAAAGTTGAACTTTTAACCAAATAGTTTAATTTTGAACCTACAAAGTTGGATTTTTAACAAAAAAAAATGGAATTTTCAACAAAAAAGTTAAATTTCCAACCAACGAATTGAATTTTCAATAAAAAATGTATAATAGTTGATATTTCATCAAAAAACAAAAGATGAAATTTCTAACAAAAGAGATGAATTTTAAAACCAAAAAGACGATTTTTCAACCAAAAAGATGAGTGTTAACTAAAAAATATAAATTTGAAGTTAAAAAAATTAATTTTGAAACAAAATAAAACGAATTTTCAACAAAATAGTTCAGTTTTCAACCAAAGAGATAAACCTGTAACAATAAAGATTAAGAGTTGACTTTTGAACCAAGAAAGATTTCTCAGTTAACAAAGAAAAAAAAATGCATACAAAATATTGAATTTTCAAGCCAAAGACAAATTTTCTATCCAAAAAGACGAATTGTCGACATAGTTGATTTTGAAATTTTTTTTTTTTTAGAAAATAGTGGAATTTTCAAGAACAGAATAATTCATTACTAATCAAACAGTTGAATTTACAATCAAAAAGTGGAATTTTCAACCTGTAAAGATGAATTTAAAGCAAATGGCCAAACTCTCTCTCAAACAAAAATTATTAAACTTCAATCAAAAAAAGTGCATTTTCAACCAAAGAATTGAATTTGAAAACCAAAGGGACAAATTTTCTACCCAAAGATGACTTATAATAAAATTTTCAACCAAATAGTTTAATTTTTAACTCACAAAGATAAATTTTCAACCAAATATTTAAAATTTCAATGAAAAAAGGTAAATTTTCAACCAACAATGGAAAAGTTAAGTTTTCAGAAAAAAATTAATTTTCAGTAAAAAAAAACCATCATCCAAATTGCTGAATTCTAAAGTCAAAAAGTCGAATTCTCTACAAAGCAGTTGAATTTGCAATCGAAAAAAGATGAGTTTTCGACCTAAAATATGAATTTTAAACAAAAAAGTTAATGTTCAACAAAAAATGGAAAAGGTTTAATTTTCAGTTAAAAATTGACTTTCAATTTAAAAAAATGAATTTTCTACCAAAAATTTAAATTTTCAACTTAAATTATGAATCTTCAACTACAGAAATTAATTTTTAATGAAGCAGTTGAACTTCGGACTAAAAAAATGAATTTTCAACAAAATAATAATTAAAAAAAACATAATAATTAAAATGAATTCTCAATGAAAATGTTCAATAACTTAAATGATGAATCTTCAACCAAAGAAATGAGTTTTAATAAAGCAGTTGAACTTTCGACCAAAAAGATGAATTTTCAGCCCAGAAGATTAATTTTCTACAAAAAAGACGAATTCTCAAAAAAACATTACAATTTTCAACAAAATAATTAAATTTTTAACCAAATAGTTGAATTTTCAGGTAACAAAGATAAATGATCAACTAAATAGATCAATTTTTAATGACAAGGTAAATTTTTAACCAAAAATGGAATAGTTATATTTTCAGTAAAAAAAATGTTTAGCCAAACAAAAACAAACAAATTTTCAACAATATAGTAAAATTTTCAACCAAATTTTAAATTCTCAATTCAAAGAGATGAATTCCCTACAAAACAGTTGAATTTTCAACCAAATAGTCGAATTTTCTACCAAAATAATATAACTTTAAATTAAAAAAGATAAATTTTCAGTAAAACAGTTGAATTTTCAATCCAAAAAAGTCAATTTTCAACAAAAAGTAGAATAGTTCAATTTTCAGTTTAAAAAATTAATTTTCGATTAAAAAAAAACTAATTTTCAACAAAATAGTAAAATTTTCAACCAAATTGTTAAATTCTCAAATCAAAGAGATGAATTCCCTACAAAACAGTTGAATTTTCAACCAAATAGTTGAATTTTCTACCAAAATAATATAACTTTCAAATCAAAAAGATAAATTTTCAGTAAAACAGTTGAATTTTCAATCCAAAAAAGTTAATTTTCAACAAAAAGTAAAATAGTTCAATTTTCAGTTTAAAAAATTAATTTTCAATTTAAAAAAACTAATTTTCAACAAAATAGTTACATTTTCAACTTAAATTATAAATCTTCAACCAAAGAAATGTATGTTACCCAAGCAGTTATACTCTTGGCCCAAATGATCAATTTTAAACCCAGAAGAATTATTTTCTTCCAAAAAAGTAGAATTCTAAAAAAAATCGTTGAATTTTCCACCAGAAAGAATGACTTTTTACAAAACTGTTGAGTTTTCAACAAAATAATCAAATTTTCAACCAAATAGCTGATTTGTCAACTAACAAAGACAAATTTTTAACAGTTCAATTTTTAGAGTTCAATTATCAAATAAATAAGGTAAAGTTTGAACCAACAATGGAATAATTAAATTTTCAGTCAGATCGTTGAATCCTAAAGTCAAAAAGAGGAATTCTCCACACAGCAGTTTAATTTTCTACCAAATATGAGAATTTTTAATACAAAAAGACGAATTTTCGACCCAAAAATATGAATTTCAAACAAAAAAGTTAATGTTCAATAAAAATGGAATAGTTAACTTTTTAAGGTAAAAAATTAATTTTCAATTTAAAAAAATGAACTTCTGACAAAATGGTTTCATTTTGAACTAAAAAACACATATTTAACCAAAAATATGCATTTTCAACCAACAAGATTAATTTTCTTCCAAAAAGACACTTTTTCAATTAAGTAAATGAATTTTCAACTCAAAATGATACATTTTTCACCTAAAATGGAATAGTTCAATTTTAAACTAAAAAAAGATGAATTTTCAATCTAAAAAATGAATTTTTAACCAAGAAGATTAATTTTACGCCAAAAAAGAAAAACTAAATATTTAGTTGAATTTTCCACCAAAATAATAGAATTTTTAATTAAAAAAGACATTATTTAGTTTTTAACAAAAAAATTAAATTAACTTCAACTTCAGTTTATCGAAAATTCCCTGACATTCCCTGTCCAGTTTTAAATTCACCGATTTTCCAGAATTTCCTGACCTGTGGCAACGCTGCTATTATTACGGAATTTTCCGTAAGTTTAACCCATTTCCAGCTCGTCCACAGATAGTATTACGGAAAATTCCGTAATACTAAACAATGCCTCAATTGTTCGAACAAACTCTAGAAAACTCTTGAAAAATATTTTAGAAACAAAAAAATCAAGTCGAAATGTCGACTTGTTTTAAAATCATTTTCAGTAATATTGTAAATCAATCTTGAGACTTAAAGCGTTTAAAGGTGAAATTTGATATTTAAAAGCACAAAAAATGTATCTAAAGCATAAATAAACGGGGATGACAATGATTCAGAGGCTGTGGAAGCGATAACCTATTAGTCAGGCGAGTGATATCAAAGAGGTTATATTCGCAAAATAAATGGCATGAACCACAAAAACCTCAGGAAGTAATTAAAAAAGAGCTGAAATACTCTGAAAGAAATTGGAGCATAAAATCCATTTTTTATCGCTTTTACCCTCACTGAAGAAGCCTCCCGCGTGCAAGGATAAAAATAACACAAAGACGCAGTGCCAGAGTTTTGCAACACTTACGTTTCGAAGCAGTTCACCGACGCCACCGTATCATCTGGATAGTCACCCATCTTCTCAACAATTATGGCACTTTTTGGCACAGAATCGAACACTATTTTGCCATTAAGCACACACTTTTTTATCCCGCACGAGGCACACACGCGAACGAAATTCTGCAAACCGTCAATTTCAAAACAAACGTTTGACCCGTTTGGTTCTCAACTTTCCCGACGTCGTGCTAGTTACGCACTGCGCTCATTGGCCAATTACTCAACAGTGCTGCCAACCTCTAAAGTGAGAATTTAGGGGAAATTACCAGCCGCTAGGTAGCGCTAGCGCCTCTATTCAAAGTTCCGCGAATATTCAAATTGGATAAAACAATAATAACTTTTTTATATCAATTATTAATACAATTTTTATTATAAAACAAGATAAATGTAGTTGACATTTCTTCTCTTTGATTGAAAAATTTAATTATTTCTCTTAAACATTTATCATATTGATTTAAAATGTATCTCTTTGTTTCAAAATGAAACCATTTTTTTGAAAATTCATATATTTTAGTAAAAAATGTGTCCTTTTTACTTAAATTTAACTGTTTTTTTTATCAAACAAAAATACTTTCTGGTTTATATAACAGTTATTACATTTTTTGTTGAGAATTATCTTTTTGTTTGAAAATGCAACTATTTGATTGAAAGATGAACTATAATTTAATAAAATTTTTTTTTTGGTTGAAGATTCATCATTTTAGTTGAAAAAAAGTTTCTTTGGATGAAAATTTAATTGTTTCGTTAAAAATTAATTTTTTTCAACTAATAAGTCAACTATTCTAATTTTATCGTTTGAAAATTTATATACTTTTATTAAAAATAAAACAATTGATTTGTAACTTCATATACTTCAGTCAAAATTCGTCTTGGTTGGTTGACAATTAATCCTTTTTAGTTAAATTTAACTGTTTTTGATATAAAAAAAAAACATTTTTTTGATTGAAATAACAATTATTATATTTTTTGTTGAGAATCATCTTTTTGGTTGAAAATTTAACTATTTGATTGAAAGATGAACTACAACTTAATAAAATTAACTTTTTTGGTTGAAGATTCATCATTTTAGTTAAAAAATAATTTCTTTGGTTGAAAATTGAATTTTTTGGTTGAAAATGAATTTTTTTCAACTAATAAGTTAACTATTCCAATTTTATTGTTTGAAAATTCATAGATTTTCAATCAAAATAAAACAATTAATTTGAAAATGTATGAACTTTAGTGAAAATTCGTCTTGGTTGGTTGAAAAGTGATCCCTTTTGGTTAAATTTAACTGTTTTTTATATTAAAAAAAAAAAACATTTTTCTGTTGAAATAACAATTATTATATTTTTTGTTGAGAGTTATCTTTTTGGTTGAAAATTCAACTATTCGGTTGAAAGATGAACTACTATAATTTAATAAAATTTTTGTTGTTGTTGAAGATTCATCATTTTAGTTAAAAAAAAATTTCTTTGGATGAAAATTTAATTGTTTCGTTGAAAATTAATTTTTTTCAACTAAGTATTTAACTATTCCAATTTCATTGTTTGAAAATGTATATACTTTTATTAAAAATAAAACAATTGATTTGTAACTTCATGTACTTTAGTCAAAATTCGTCTTGGTTGGTTGAAAATTGACCCTTTTTAGTTAAATTTAACTGTTTTTGATATTAAAAAAAAACATTTTTTTGTTAAAATAACAATTATTATATTTTTTGTGTAGAATTATCTTTTTGGTTAAAAATTCAACTATTCGATTCAAAGGTGAAGTATAATTTATTAAAAATTAATTTTTTCGGTTGAAGATTCATCATTTTAGTTGAAAATTGAACTGTTTTGTTGACAATTGATTTTTTCAATCAAAAATTTAACTCTTCAAGTTTTAGTTCTTGGAAAATTGATCATTTTTAGTAAAAAATCATGTATTGTATTAAAAACTCGTCTTGTTTGGTAGAAAATTAATCCTTTGTGGTTGAAAATTGATGTATTTTCTTCAAAGTTCGTATTTTTGGTAGAAAATTTATGTTTCTGTTTAAAAAATTTAACTACTTAGTCACAAATTTATTTTTTAATTGAAGATTTATCTCTTTCGGTGAAAATTGACATGCATATTTTGATGAAAATTCGTTTCTTTTGTTAAAAATATATTAACTGAAAATTGAAATATTCCTTTTTTTTGTTGAACATTTTTTTTTAGTTAAAAATTCAGGACTTTTGTTGAAAATTCGTCTTTTTGGTTAAATTCAACTGTTTTTGATTAATAAGACGAATTTGTTACCCGAAAATATGAATTTTTAACAAAAAAGTTAATTTTTGAAGGAATAGTTTATTTTCCAACTAAAAACTATCAATTTTCAATAAATAATGAAATAGTTAAATTTTTGATTAAAAAAAAAAATTAACTTGAAACTGAAAATGGAATAGTTACATTTACAGCTCAAAAAATTAATTTTTAATTATTTTTTTCAATTAAAAAAAAAACTAATTTTCAACGCAACAGGTAAATCTTGAATGAGAGATAAATTTTCAAGTAATGAAATGTAGTTTAACTTTCAACCAAGTATACATTTTCAACCAAAAAGAATATTTCTTCACAAAAAAAAATCAAATTTTCAAATAAAAACAATTAATTTCCAGCCAAAAATGGAATAGTTAAATTTTTAGGTAAAAAATAAATTTTCAACTAAATAGTTAAATTTTCAACTTAAATTATGAATCTTCAACCAAAGGAATGAATTGTTATGCCCTACTTTATTAAAAATTATTTTTTTGTTTGTTTAATAATCATTTTAATTAAAAATTAATTTCTTCGATCGAGAATTGAACTATTTTGTTCAAAATGAATTTTTTAAACCAAAAATTTAACTATTTTAACTACTTTATTAAAAATTCGTATTTTTGTTTGAAAATTCATGTAAATAATTCGTTGAAAATTCGTATTTTTTGGTACAAAATGCATGTATTTGGTTCAAAAATTTGACTACTTGGTTGAAAATAATTTTTTGTTCAAGATTCATCTCTTTGAAAATTTAATTATTCGATTTTTGGTTAAAACTTAATCTTTTTCAGATGAAAATTTATTTATGTATTGTTAAATCCTGGTCTTTTTGTTTCAATTGAAATATCAACTACATATTACATTTTTCGTTCAGAATTAATCTTTTTTAGTTGAAAATTCAACTATTTTGTTGAAAATTAATTTTATTAACTGAAAATTCAACTATTTTGTTGATTTTTTGACGGAAAATTCAACTATGAGTTAAAAATGTATATATTTTATTGAAAATTCAAGTTTTTTTTATTGAAAATGAATTTCCTTGATTAAAAGTTCACGTTTTTGGTTAAAAATTAATTTCGTTGGTTGATAATTGAACTATTGTGTACAGCACTTTTTTTCTTAAATTCGAAATTAATTTGTTTAGCTGAAAATTTAAATATTTAACTTTTGGTTTAAAATTGATTTTTTTTAGTTGAAAATTGATCTATTTTATCGAATATTCGTCTTTTTAGTAGAAAATGTATATTTTTTCTTGAAAATTTATTTCTCTGGTTGAAAATTGAATTATTTGGCTAATAATCCTTTTTTTTTGTTTTGTTCAAAATTAATTTTTTTAAACTAAAAAATGAACTGCATATTTTCATTATGGTAGAAAATTTACCTTTTTTAGTTAAAGGTTTAAGTATTTAGTTGTTAATTCGTCTTTTTTGGTAGAAAATTATTCTTCGTTTTTGAAAAATCACCTTCTTGGTTGAAAAATAAACTTCTTGGTAAAAAATTCATATATTTGGTTAAAAAATTATCTTCTTTAATTTTTTTTTTGTTTAAAAATTAATTTTTTCAACTGGAAATTGAAAATTTCCATTTTTTGTGGAAAATGTGTAATTTTTAGTTGAAAATTCATGTATTTTATTGATATTTCGTCTTTTTTGATGGAAAATTAATCTTCTTGGTTAAAAATTCATCTTTTTGGTTGAAGATCCATATTTTTGACTGAAAATTCATGTTTTTTAATTGAAAATCAAACTATTTTATTTTTGGTGCAAAATGTATCCTTTTTAGTAGAAAATTCATCATTTTAGTTGAAATTTTCTATTTTCGATTGATAATTGATCCTTTTTAATTGAAGATTCATGTTCTTGGGGTAAAAAATTATTATTGTATTTTGTTCAAAATTATTCTTTTTGATTGAAAATTCTTCTCTTTTTTGGTTAAATGTAGTTTTTTAAACTGAAAATTTATTTAATCCATTTTTCGTTGAAAACGCATTTTTTTAGTTGAAAATTCATAGATTTTGTTGGAAAATTGGTCTTTGTCATTGAAAAATTATTTTTCTTGGTTGAAAATTCGTTTCTTCTTTTATTGGAAATTAATTTTTTTAACTGGAAATGGAAATATTTCCATTTTAGACAACAATGCATGTTTTTTAATTTGAAAATTCATGTATTTTGTTGAATAATTTGTCTTTTTGATAGAAAATGAATTAATTTCTTTGTTAGAAAGTTAATTTCTCTCTTTGAAAATTTAAATATTTTGTGAAAAATATTTATTTATTTTTTGGTTCAAAATTAATTTTGTTTACTAAAAATTTCACTTTATTGTTGAAAATTCGTTTGTTTTTTTGTTGAAAATTAATATTTTTGAAGTGAAAGTGTAATTATTCGATTTTTGGTTGCAAATTGATCTTTTATAATTGGAAATTCAATTATTTGGTTGCAAATTTATGTATTTTGTTGAAACTTGGTATTGTTATTTAATCAACTATTTGGTTCGAAATTATTATTTTTTTTTCGGTTAAAAAATCAACTATTTAGTTAAGAATTTATCTTTTTTATTGAAAAAGCAATAATTTTACTTGAAAAGATCTAATTTTTGCTTAAATTATCTCTAAATTGAAATGCTTTTGTTAAAAAATAGAAAAGAATATGAAAACACGTATACTTTGACATGATCTTTTAGTAGACCATAATGTTACAGTTGTGAAAGTCAGAAATACCTAAAAAAAAACTGACCAGTACTCAAAATATAATATTTCGTCTTTTTGTACTGAATAACTGACGCCTTAGCTTTGTTCCATGAATAAACTAAACAATTTTATTATTCATTTGCATAAAAAAGGAATTTTTCTTTCGTCAAATTTGAATTTTCGCGGGAAATTGACTAAAGTAGCTAGCGCTATTGGCTAATTCGTCAACAGTGCTGCCAATCCCTAAAATGAGAATTCTAAATTTACCTATGCTGTCCACAAAAAGTCCCTGACGTCATTTGTTTATAATCATTCATAATTTTGACATTTCAAAAAGTTTGAGCTTTAATTTTCTCACAAAAATCCCGAATATTCACACAAATTCCTGTGTTTTACACAATTAATATTTTTCATTTGTTCCTTTACAAAATTTCGGCTTCACAATGCGAGAATTAATTGAAGTAGTTTTAAAAATTGCTCTCGGGACTGCAGTGCTCAGTTCGTGTAATAACCTCACCTTAAATATTCTCCATATAATAATCTTGCCTTTTTTAATTGCTTTTGGCGTTTTTATCACCTCAAATTACATCTCACAACAAATAAGTCCTTAATGAAGACTTCTCTTTTTAAACTTCCCGCTTGAAATCTAGTTATTTTCGACTTGACGAGTTTTGAGGTTATGTGGTTACGTCATTTTCCTATTACGTTGTTCCAAATTCAGTATGGCTGCTGAATCGTGTATTTCTGTCGTGAGAGTACTTGTACATGAATCGCCGGCTCAGTAATTATTATCAAGCTCAACGAAATGAAAATCAGTGACAAAATGAAGAATAAGTTTCCACGTTTAGTTTCCTCGGAATCTGTGATTTGAGTGCAGTTGGAGTTGACCCAAATCTCGCTTATCGTTTGTGACGTTGACATTTGACAGGTGGTTTACTGTCATCCACCTAATCCTTATCAATAAAAGGCCTACATTATGTTTGCCAGCTTAAAGAACAAAATACGCGAGGAAATTGGGAGTGATGTTTCCACCGTCGTCAGAAATGCAGGAAGTGTCCGTGGAATTAATTCCAAACACCTGTCTCAGGTAATTTTGATGTTTGTTTTTCTAGTTAGAGTTTATAGAGATCGTTAAAATAGTTATGACCTTGGTTAAATGGATAAGTGACAAATGTTAGATTAGAAAATAGTTGTTTTTTGTAGCTATGTTTTTCTGGGACTTTTTTATTTTTTAGTTTCCGTCGTTTCAGTAAGGCCAATTTTCTTATTGACGAATTAATTAATGCCTTTTATTTTATCGTTTTGTTGGTTGGAGTGAAGATTTAATTGTATTTCGAACAATGACTTTCAGGTCCTTGATAACATTGTTCGTTACTGGCTTCATTCGTATTCGATGTTGATTCATGTTGCTCTCTTCAATTCGTTTCGTGTAATTAAACTTTATAAATAGAAACTCGTTCTACTTTAATAAGATTCAATTAATCAAATATTTTTTTATTTTTTTATTTTTTTTACAGTTAAAGTCGTTTGTCAAAAAGAGGCCTGTTTTATATTATTTGAACTAAAAATTTAATCATTCCATTTTTGGTGGAAAATGTATCATTTTAGTTCAAATTCATGTATATTATTGAAATTTTTTTTGTTAGAAAATTAATCTTCTTGGTTAAAAATTCATCTTTCAGCTTGAAAGTTCATATTTGTGGTTGCAAAATTTATCTTTTTTAATTGAGAATTTAACTATTTTGTTAAAACATTCGTTTTGTCTTTATTGAAAAGTAATGTTTGTAACTGAAAATTTAACTATTCATCTTTTTGTGAGAACATTAATCCTCTTGGTCCACATTTATCTTTTTGGTTGAAATTTGATATCGTTAGTTGAAAAATTATCCTTTTCAATTGAAAGTTAAACTATTTTCTTGAAAATTCATATTTATGGTTGAAAATTAATGTATTTGATTGAAAACTCGTCTTCTTTGGTAGAAAAATAATCTTCTTGGTTAAAAATTCATCGTTTTGGTTGAAAATTCATATATTTGGTTGAAAAATTATCTTTTTCAATTTAAAATTGAAATATTTGATTGAAAACTAATTTTTTCAACTGAAAATTGAAAAATTGAAAAAAATTGAACTTTTCTATTTTTGGTGGAAAATGTGTTATTTTTATTTGAAAATTCATGTATTTTATTGAAAACTCCCCTTTTTTGGTAGAAAAATAACCTTCTTGTTTAAAAATTCATCTTTTTAATGGAAAATTCATATATTTGGTTAAAAGATTATGTTTTTCAATTGAAAATGAAACTATTTTATTGAAAATTAATTTATTCAGCTGAAAATTGAACTTTTCCATTTTTGGTGGAAAAGATGTCATTTTTAGTTGAAGATTCATGTATTTTATTGAAAACTCGTCCTTTTTTGGTAGAAAAATAATCTTCTTGGTTAAAGATTCATCCTGTTGGTTAAAAATTCATATTTTTGACTGAAAATTCATGTTTTTTAATTGAAAATTAAACTTCAATTTTTTGTGGAAAATGTATCATTCTTAGTAGAAAATTCATGCATTCTATTGAAAACTCGTCTTTTTCAGCAGAACATTATTCTTCTTAATTAAAAATTAATCTTTTTGGTTGAAAATTCATATTTTTGATTGAAAATTAATTTTTTAACTGAAAATCTAACTATTCCATTTTTTGTGGAAAATGTATCATTTTTAGTGGAAAATTCATGTATTCGATTGAAAACTAGGCTTTTTTGATAGAAAAATAATGTTCTTGGTTAAAAAATTATCTTTTTGGTTGAAAATTTATGTTTTTAAATCTTAAATTAGACTATTTTGTTAAGAAATTCGTTTTGTTTGAAAATTCATGTATTTTATTGAAAACTTGTATTTTTTTGGTAGAAGAATAATCTTCTTGGTTAAAAGTTTATATTTGTAATGGAGAATTGATATATTTGGTTCAGAGATTAAGTTTTTCAATTGAAAATGAGACTATTTTATTGAAAATTAATTTTTACAGCTGAAAATTGAACTTTTCCATTTTTGGTGGAAAATATGTCATTTTTAGTTGAAAATGCATGTATTTTATTAAAATTTCAAATTTTTTGGTGGAAAATTAATCTTCTTGATTAAAAATTCATCCTTTTGGTTAAAAATTAATATTTTTGACTGAAAATTCATGTTTTTTAATTGAAAATATAACTGTTACATTTTTGCTGGAAAATGTATCATTTCTATTTGTAAATTCATGTATTTTATTGAAAACTCGTTTTTTTTTTTAATAGAAAATTAATCCTCTTGGTTAAAAATTCATCTTTTTGGTTGAAAATTCGTATCTTTGTTAGAAAATTTATCCTTTTTAATTGAAAATTGAACTATTTGGTTAAATGATTCGTTTGTCTTACTTGCAAATTAATTTGTTTTACTGAAAATTTAACCATTCCTTTTTTGGTGAAAAATGTATCATTGTTAATTGAAAATTCATTTATGCTTGATTAAAAACTTATCTTTTTTGGGAGAAAAATAATCTCCTTGGTTAAGAATTCATCTTTTTGATTGAAAATTCATATCTTTGCTATACAATTTACCTTTTTTAATTGAAAATTAAACTAATTTGTTAGAAATTCGTTTTGTTTTGGCTGAAGATCATTTTTTATTAACTGAAAATTTAACTATTTCATTTTTTGTGTATAATTTATCATTTCTAGTTGAAAATTCAAGTATTTGGTTAAAAATTCATGTTATTTATTGAAATTTCCTCATATTTTTCTCTTCAATTCGTTTCATGTAATTAAAGTTTATAAATAGAAACTTTTTATACTTTAATAGAATTCAATTAATAAAATATTTATTTTTGGCTGCATTTTGGCCGTTTGTTGAAAAGGACTCTAATAACCACTAAAATCAGGCTAATAAAGTGTTTTATATCGATTGAAATTAAAATTTAACTATTCCATTTTTTGTGGAAAATGGATCATTTTTAGTTGAAAATTCATGTATTTAATTGAAATTTCGTCTTTTTGTAGAAAATTAATCTTCTTGGTTAAAAAATCATCTTTTTGGTTGAAAATTCATATTTTTGGTAGAAAATTTACCTTCTTAAGTTGAAAATTTAACTATTCCATTTTTTCTGCAAGTTGTATCATTTTAAAAGTTTCATTTCTATCTTGGTTCAAAATTCAACTATTTGGTAGAAAATTCATGTCTTTTATTAAAATTTCGTCAGGTTTCTCTTTTCAATTCGTTTCGTGAAATTTAAGTTTATAAATAGAAACTTGTTCTACTTTAATGGAATTGAATTAATAACATATTTACTTTTGGCTATTTTTAAGCCGTTTGTCGAAATGAGCTTAATCACTAAGATGCCAATTTCGAGAAAAAATTAATAATTATTATGAATACTTTAAAATCAGGCTAAGAAACTTTTTTGTATCGATTAAAAGTAAAATTGAACCATTCCATTTTTTGTGGAACATGTATCATATTTTAGTAGAAAATTCATGTATTTTATTGAAAACTCGTCTTTTTTGGTGGAAAATTAATCTTCTTGGTTAATAGTTCAAATCTTTGGTTAAATAATTATCTTTTTCAATTGAAAATTAAACTATTATTATTATTATTATACCATTAAGCCATTTTCCTTTCGAGGCATGCGTGACTCACTTGGTGAGGAAGGAGGTAGAGATTTTTAGAGCAACACTGCTCCGACCCAGGTTGCTGATCAATCTCTCTAGCGATCACCCTAAGTGAAGAGCCTCACAAAGTCGTCATGTGAAGCTCCCCACACGGGCCCATTAGCATCCAAGGTCTTTTGTTTTAGGCGCCATTCACTCTACTGACACTCTTTTTATAAACTATTTATCGCCAGACTTTTCTGTCCTGGCATACTTCTCTAGCGTCCATGCATTTTTTCATGCAAGCTCTCGTGTTTCTATGGCTTCTTATGTCTTCGAATTAGGGTCTCATTCACAAATTCTCACAATTCTTTCCGCGGTCTTCGTCTGAGCACACTGCCATTCACTTCACCTTTGTACACTTGTTTCGTCAGTCGTTCATCTTTCATTCTCTCAATATGCCCGAACCATCGTTTCTCACCTTGTCCATCAGTGTTTTCCCGCATATTGTGCGCAGAGATTTCATGCCAATCGCGTTAATCTTACTCCTATCCTTTTCTTGACAGGTCAATGTCTCGCTACCGTATAGCGCAGTCGGTACAAATATAGAATTATGTATTGCCATTTTAGCTTTATTTATTATATTTTTACTCCTGATAATGGGCCCTGCTCTACCGACAATCTTTCCGTCACTAGTGAATAGGCTGCCCAGATATACGTACTGATCAACTCATTCTATTCTTTCATTATGTAAGACAATGTTGCATATTGTTTTCTCATTCTTTCCTTCAAACACCATAATATTTGTTTTATTTACGTTAATTTTGAGGTTTATGCTCTTCATGCTTGCATTCAATTTGTTCAACATTCTTTGCAAGTTTTCGATTGATTCTGCCATAATAACCTTATCATCTGCGAACGCTAACCCACGTACCCTTACTGTTTCGAGATCCACACCTTCTTCGTCGAAGAGGGCCATTTGTAGGCACTTGTCCATGAATGCAATAATAAATAGCCATGAGGACATAACACATCCTTTTCTAACACCTTGCATAATATCGAACCAGTCACTCCGTTTTTCATTAACCCTTACAGTCTATATACATTTCTGTTCGGACTTTGACTTCGTTCCTTCCGAGCTTGAGTATTTCCTTCGCTCGATTAAGGTTTAGCTTTAAACCCAGGAGTGTTTTGGCCTGTTTGCAGCCAGTGGCCCATTCCCACTCATACTGATGTTCCTCGGTCAGCCAACTGTTGATTTCTTCAGTGACTAACCTACTGGAAATGCCTACAACTGGCTCGGTTCCAGTAAAGTTTTCTCTTGCTGCTAGTTTTAAAAGCCTGTCCGGTATATCATTAACTTTGATGCCGCTGTGTCCAGGGATCTAAAGTAGAGTCACACGGTTTTCTAACGCTATAGACTGTTTAGTGCCTCAAAGCACTCCCATACTAGTAGTGCCTTGTAGGCGCACTGGAGCATGGCCATAATCCCAGATTGTAGGACTATGGCGTAGGATCCCATCGGGACTGTGAAGCCCATTCCTCTGCTTCTACGTTATACACCGGCTCCTGCTTTCTTCTTGTTCGTGGAGCCATCTATAAACCAGTTGTCCCCATCACTGGACAGGCTAACCCGATAATTCTTGTCGAAGATATAGCGAGTGGGCGTTTTGTCGCTAATCATGCTAAAGCTTGGCCCACTCGCGATGTGGATTGGGATGCGCACTGCTGTCGAGATTCTTCTGCCGTTTACAATATTTAATCTCCAGGCCACCTTCGCAGCCACGGCCTTGATAGTGATATGGAGGGGCTCCAACCCTGTTAGTGCCCCCAATGCCATCGTGGTTGTCGACTTCGAGGCACCAGTGACAGCTCTTAGAATCAGTCTCTTGATTCTTTCCAGTCGAGACGTCACAGAGGACAGTTTCAGCTTGCTCCACCAGACCACCGCCGCATAAGTTAGCCTGGGTCGCAGGATCGCTGTGTAGATCCACATAAGTGTCTCCGGCTTCAAGCCCCAGCTTTTTCCTATGGCTCTCCTACAGAGCCATAAAGTTACTACTAGCTTTTTGCACTTGTTTTCCAGGTGCTCGTTCCATGGCAGCTTCTTATCTAGGATGACTCTTAGATATTTAGCTCGTTCTTTGATTTCCAGTTGTTGTCTTCCCAATTTCAGTGTACTCGCGGTTACCCACTTATACCGTCTGGTGAATACAACCGCGTCTGTCTTACTCGCATTGACCGATAGTCGAGTCTTCTTGCACCAAGAATCCATTATCCCCAGTACTTGTTGCATTACTCTGAAGAGCAGATCCATATGCTGACCGCGCACGATACATAATATATCGTTCGCGTAGTCTATAACGTGGTAGCCCTGACCCGTGAGCTGATGAAGCAATTCATCCACTATCAAGCACCACAGCAGGGGTGATAAAACGCCTCCCTGTGGACTTCCCGAGTTAACGGTTCCACAACAAGTGGTGCTTTTAAGCGCCTCCCAAGTTGCCCTATCAATGCGTTCGTTTATCCTATTCTGAAAAACTATTCGCACTTCCGGTTTCTGTAAATTTTCAATCTTGATTCGCGTTTGTTTCGTTTTTTTGGTTCTTTTTCTTCTCCATCCCGGACCTAAGTTTATTTTGGAGACTAGAAGGTAATGATCAGTATTGCATTCAGAACCCCTCATAACTCTTGTATCTTTTACTAGTTCTCTTAGTCTTTCATCCGCAATAACGAAGTCAATGATTCTGTCGTTATTTCCTTTACACCAGGTGTGCATGTGGATCATTTTATCTGGGAACCAAGTATTTGTAATAAATATACCCTTTTCTAAGCATAAGTTTACTAATCTTTCCCCGTTATAATTTTTTCTTGGATCCCCGAAATTACCTAAAGTTTATAAATAGAAACTTGTTTTACTTCAATGGGATTCACTTAATAACTAATAAACTCTTTTATATCATTTTTACTGAGTTTAAAAGTTTATTTTCAATAAAAATGGAAAAAAGAACCTTTTTTACAGAGAAAAAGGGATGTTAGTAATATTTCTGCTAAGATCCCTTTTCCACAATGTATATTCCAGGGTGGCCGTATGTTAGGGAAAATGAAAGTTTGGTGATGGAAAAATTAGGGAATTTTGACAATGAAGTTTCACAGCCATCCTGATATAACATTCTTGTTAGTAATTTATTTTCCTTGTATTTCTATTTCTATTTTTTTCAGTTGCTTCCTCCTGACGATAATATTTGTAATAACAAAATTTATTATTTGGATAAAAATGCAAATGTTTGGTTAAAAATTAATTTGTTTGGTTGATGATTCAACTATTTTGTTGAAACTTCGTCTGTTTTGGTTGAAATATCTATTATTACATTATTCGTTAAAAATTATGGTTGAAAATTGAACAACTTGGTTGAAGATTGAAGCACTTTGTTAAAAAATCATTTTTTGATGAAGATTCATAAATTTAGTTAAAAATTCATTTCTTTGGTTGAAAATTCGATTTTTTTTTTGAAAATTAATTTTTTTAACTGAAAGTTCAACTATTCTATTTGAAGAATCATCATTTTAGTTAAAACTTCATTTCTTTAATTGAAAGTTGAGCTATTTTGTTTGAAAAATTATATTTTTAATTTGAAAATCCAACTACTTGGGTAAAAGTTGAGCTACTCTTTGTTAATTTTTTGTTGGAGGTTAATCTCTTTGGTTGAAAATTTAACCATTTTGTTGAAAATTCGTTTTCTTTTCGGCTTAAAATTAATTTTTAAAATTGAAGGTGTAACTATTTAATTTTTTGTTCAAAATTGATCTTTTTTAGTTGAAAATTAGTCCTTTTTGATAGAAAACTAATCCTTTTGGCTTGACATTTCCTCTCTTTGGTTAAAAATGCAACTTTTTGGTTAAAATGTACGTTTTTTGTTGAAAATTCATATTTTTGGTTTGAAAATTTAACTTTTTTAGAGAAAATTCGTCTTTTAGCTTAAAAGTTTACACTGTCGATGAAAGTGAACTTTTTTTCTCTTTTACTGAAACATCTTAATTTGTTGAAATTTCGTCTTTTTGGTTGGAAAATTAACCATTGTAGTTGAAAATTCATCTCTTTGGTTGAAAATATTACTATTTTGTTGAAAATCCTTTTTTTTTATTGAAAATTAATTTTTGTTGTTGAAAATTTACCCTTCCATTTTATGTTTAACATTTATCTTTCTTAGATGAAAATTCAACTATTTGTTTGAAAATTTGTCTTTTTGGTAATTTTCTTGGATGAAAATTGGTCTTTTTGATTTTAAAATTCATCTCGTTTGGTAGAAATTTGATCTTTTTTGATTGAAATATCAACTATTATATCTTGTGTTGATAAATCATCTTTGTATGTTGAAAATTCAACTATCTGGTTGAAAATTCAACTACTTTGTTTAAACTATAATTATTTTGTTGAAAATTCAACTGCCTTCGAAAAAATTCGTCTTTTTGACTTGAAAATTTAATAATTTGGTTGAAACTGCCACTTTTTTCGGTTGTAGTTTAATATTTGTGATTAAAATTTCATCTTGTTAGGTTGAAAATTCAACTATGTGGTTAATAGTTCAACTTTTTGTTTTAATTCGTCTCTTTTGCTTTAAAGTCCAACTATTTGGTTGTAAATGCAACTGTTTTTAGAAAACGTTAAAAATAACAAAAATCAAATTTTATTACTAAAATCTATATTAATAAATTAATTTTATTTATATAAAGTTATCAAAATAATCAATTTAAAATCCTTCAGATTTGAAAAAATGGCCTTAAAATCTTCCAGATTTTTTTTTGCCATTTCTAGATATTTTTTCAAATCTTATCAAATTTTCTTTAAAAATTAATTTTTCGAATTATAAAAAGTCATTTCAAGTTTTCTTAAGAATCTTATTGAATAAATTTATTCCTTTGAAACATTTCTAAATTCTTAAAAATTTTCTAAATTTCTTGTTCAAATTCTTCAAAAATGTACATTTAAAAGAATTTTCAAATTTGTACAAGTTTAAAATGATTTTTTTGTCCTTTCAAAATTTATAAATATCTCTTAAACTAATGAGAATTTTTTCTAGTATTTTGTAATCTTGAACAATTGCAACATTTTTCTTTAAAACCTTCTATATACTTTTTTAAACATTTTAGAAAACGTTTTGAAATATTTTTCAGTTTTCTCTTAGAATTACTTTTTCAAAATAAGTAATCAATTGAAATTTTCTCATGAATTTTTAGACAATTTTACTAGTCTCTTGATACCTTTAAAAATTCTTAAAAAGCTTCTAAATTTGTCTTGAAATCTTCAAAAGTCTACATTTTGTTTTACTTTTTCTAAATATTCTCAAGATTTCAATTATTTTCGAATTTTTTCAAACCTCCTAACACTTTTAAATATATTTTAAAATAATTCGGCTTTCCTAAAAAATTTTAAATCCTGCAAAATGAAAAAAATGGTATTGAAATCATCCAGATTTTTTTCGACATATTTTAGAACCTTCAAAATTTTTTATTAATCTTTCAAAATAAAACCTAAATCATTGAAAATGTTTCCAGATATCTTATTGTCGGTGACGATAATTTGTTTTTTACTGACACGGACAATATTTTTACCGTTAGAGCAACTGATGTTATTTTGTTGACCAGGGTATTAATTAATTTTTTATATTTGAAATATTAAATAGTGTCGATTACTTGTCTAATGTGTTGATAAACGAAAAAAAATCCGCCTCATCCCGGGATTTGAACCGGGAACGTCACTATACATGAGTGGAGCATTAACCAATTACATTTAACATAAAAAATTGATCTTTTTTCTTTCGTGTACTCCTTTTTTCTAAAATATTTTCTGAGTCAGGTTTATTAAACATTAAATAATTGGTAATATCTTATCTTCTGATTTTACAGACAGGATCGACGAGTAGTATTAGTGGATCTCAAATTTCTCTAGATGAATCTCGAGAGGAACATGCAATATCGCCTTCACCCCCCGTCTCTCTAAAACGAGAAAATAGTTTCGAATTAAAACTCAGCGATGGCACGCAACTTTCGTCCAAAGATGTAAAGAAATTTGAGAATAGAGAAGATGAGTGGCGACGGAGACTTCAAAAAAAGGAAGCTGAATTGCTCAAACGAATGGAAAAACGAGACGAGGAATGGAGAATAAAGATTCTCGAGAAAGAAAGAGAATGGAAGAAAATAGTTGATAAACAGGAAAAGGAAAAAGCGAAAATCGAAGAAGAAAAAATAAGGGCGGAAAGCGCGAGGCGTTCGTTAGAGCTTTCGTTGGGCGAAGCAGAAGGTATTTCAAAATTTTTAAAATCCTTCACAATAATTATCTATCATTATTTTACTTTTGGTATTAATCAGTTTTTTTCTCTCTAGAATACAAGAAGAAATTGTACAGTTTCCAAGAAGATGCAGAGCAGTTGGAAGGGTTTCAAACTCAAGAAATGGCCAAAATAAAACACCTAGTGAGTTTCTATTTACAGGGTGACCGAGGGTCAGGGAAAACCTGGAAATCAGGGAACAGTTAGGGTGTTTCTAAAAGGGGCACTTTAAATAACTGTTAAGAATAATGAATTTGAAATTTTTAGATTTTAATTTGAAATTCTGTTATTCCGTTTATAAAAGATTATATGTTGAAATTATTGCAAGACTAAGATTCTGGTCTTTGAATATTAATGGTTAGGGAAAATGATAAATTGGTCAGGGGAAAATTAGGGAATTTTGAAAAAGAAGTGTTGCGTCTACTCTAATATAATATTATTGTTAGTAATTTATTTGCCTCGTGTTTCTATTTCAATTTTGCAATTCAGTTTTGCAATTGTTTCGTTTAAAATGAAATTTTCTGTTGAAAATTCAATTTTTTTGGTAAAAATCTTTTTTCTTGAAACGAACAAATCTTTCTTGGTTGAAAATTCATCTTTTTGGTTGAAAATTTAACTATTTTTTTGAAAATTTGTTCTTTTTCGTTGAAATTTAATTTTTTCGACTAAAAATTTAACTTTTCCATTTTTGATCGAAAATGTATCTTTTTTAGTTAAAAATTCAACTACTTTTTTGAAAATGCAGTTATTTGGTTGAAAATTCGTCTTTTCGGTTTTAAAATTCACCTATTTTGGTAGAAATTTCTTCTTTTTCGGTTTGAATATCAACTGTTACATTTTTCGTTGAGAATTCATCTTTGTAGGTTTAAAATTCAAGTATTTGGTTAAAAATTCAACCCTTTTGTTGGAAATTTAACTTTTCGGGTTGAAAATTGGACTTTCTTCTAAAAAGTTCGTCTTTTTGGCTTAAAGATTAAACTATTTGGTTGAAAAAGTAACTGTTATTTCTTTAGGTTTATTCTCTATAATAGTTGAAAATGCAACTATTTTTTTTTTAAATTTAATCTTTTTTGTTTCAAAATTCGACTATTTGTTTGAAAATTCAAGTATTTTGTTAACAAGTCATCTTTTTTGGTCGAAAATTAAACTGCCTTCTAAAAAATTAAATGGCATATTTGGTTGAATCTTTTTGGATTGAAAATTTGACTATTTGGTTGAAAATTCATCTTTGTAGGTAGAAAATTCAAGTATTGATTGAAAATTCAACTATTTTTTTGAAAATTCGTCCATTTTCCTTCAAAGCTCAACCACTTGGTTGTAAATGTAACTGTTTGGTTAAAAAAAGTGTTCTTAAAATTTTAATTATTTGGTTGAAAATGCAACTGTTTTTGGTTGAAGTTTAGTCTTTTTTGTTTGAAATTCATTTCTTTGGTTGAAAATTCATCTTTGCAAATAGAAAATTCATGTAATTGGTCAAGAATTCCACTATTTTGTTGATAATTTAATTGTTTTGTTGAAAATTCAAGTATTTCGATAAAAATTAATCTTGTTTGGTCGAAAATTTAACGGTTTTGTTGAACATTCGTCTGTTTGAACAGAAAATTCATCCTCTTGTATTGAAAATTCTTGTTTTTTGTTCAAAAATCTGTGTTCTAAAAAATTTAATCGTTTGGTTGAGAATGCAACTACTTTTTTATAGTATTTTTTTTTATTTTGAAATTCGACAATTTGGATGAAAATGAATAAATTCAGATAAAAAATCAACTATGTTATTGAAAATTTAATTATATTGTTAAACATTATACTATTTTGTTGAAAATTCGCCTCCTTTGATTGAAAGTTCAACAATTGGGTTGTCAACGCAACTGTTTAGTTAAAAATTAATTTAAAAAAAAATAAAAATTCAATTATTTCGTGAAAAATACAACTGTTTTTGGTTGAAATTAAATCTTTTTTGATTGAACATTCGACTATTTGTTTGGAAATTCAAGTATTTGGTTACAAATTCAACTACTTTGTTGAAAGTTTCATTATATTGTTGAAAATTCAAGTATTTTGTTAAAAGGTAATCTTTTTGGTCGAAAATTAAAGTATCTTGTAAAAAATTAAATTACATATTTGGTTGAAATGCAACTGTTGACGTTTAAATTTTGTTGTTTGAAAATTCGAATATTTGGTTGAAAATTCATCTTTTTAGATATAAAAGTCAAGTATTTGGTTAAAAATTCAACTATTTTGTTGAAAATTGAAATATTTGGTTGAAAAATGAACTTTTTGCGTTGAAAATTCAACTTTCTTCTAAAAAAGTTGTCTTTTTAGATTAACTGTTTGGTTAAAAATTCGTTCATTTGAACAGAAAATTTGTCCTTTGTATTGAAAATTCATCTTTCTTTTGTTGATTATTCATCAACGTTCTTCTAAAGAATTCAATTATTTAGTTGAAAATGCTACTGCATTTTAGTTCAGCTTAATTCTTTTTAGTTTGAAAATTCGACAACTTGGTTGAAAATGCAACTATTTTGTTAAAAAGTCATCTTGTTTGGTCGAAAATTCAATTATAGAAAAGTAATCTTTTTCAGTTGAAATAAATAAATTTGAAAAAATGTTACAAGATTAAATTTCCGGTCTTTGAATATTAATGGTTAGGGAAAATGAAAAATTGATCAGGGAAAAGTCAGGGAATTTTGCAAATCGTGTTTTGTGGCCATCCTATATTTAAAAAATCTATTATAATCATTATTCAAATGCATAATTGAATGTTACTAACTACTTTTTGCTTTCAGCTTCTAGCAAAAGAACAAGAAGCGGACGAGAAATCGCATCACTTAAAATCCGCACTGACTGAAATTGATAATTTGAAAAACGAAGTGTCTCGTCTGCGAAGATACGAAGAAGAGCTGAATAATGTACAGGTGAGTGTCGCCTAAAAAAAAAGTAATTAGTTTCTTTCGTTAAACGTTTTTAAGCTTCTTAGCTCTTCATATAATTCCTCACGTAAATTTGCATATTATAAATAAGCTGATACGTTCGAGTGATACCAAAATCTGGAACCATACATTGAATTTTAATATTTTTTTACATGTTATTTTTAATTTTTCTCTTTTTTATCTCACAAGCATGAATTTTAGGATGGATTCATTTATTAAAATTATGTGCTTTTTTAAGTTTTCTAGGTTTCTTTTTTACAAGGAATTTCTATGATAATTCACACTGAAAATAATCTGCATATTTATTATTTTCTTATTAAGGAAGTTTTTGAGGATTCTTCTCTCGGGCTCCTTGAATCTGTGTTTTTCTTTTTTGCCATTTTTTAAATTCGCTTTGTGTGTTTGTCCTTTTTTCCTGCACTTTCATGTTACCGAGATCTGCGTAATTTTGGCGGGGAGTTTTAATTTAAACCAGGGTGGCCACCGACCGGGAAAACCGGGAATTATATTTTATATTTTATTTATTATTTTATATTTATAATTATATATTATATGTTTGGACTTGTGACCAGTTTTACCAACCATCTCCGTTAAAATAGTGAAGATCATTTTATATTTAAGAATTTAAAATTTACTGTTTTATTCAATAATGAATGTTCCTTTTATATTATATATTCAAGTATTTAAAGTTTGTGTTGATGGATCGTGTAAATACCAAAATTCTTTTCATATTTGAGAACGGAAACTTATTTTTTTAGGTATTTGACACAGCAATTGTGTAGGTAACATAAATTTGTACAGTTAATTATGAATAATTGGCATAGTAAAGTTTAAGTGAAAAGTCTATTATTATATTTTAGGTTTAGAATTCATTTCTTGCGATTAATTCTTCTACCATGACGTTAAAAATTTAATTAATTTGTTGAAAATTCATCTTTTTGGATAACAAATTCGTCCTTTTGGATTGAAAATTCATCTTTTGGTAGAAAAGTCATCTTTTCTGATTGACAATTTATCTTTTATGGTTGAAAGATTTAATTATTTGGTTAAAAATAAAACTATTTTTTTAAAAAATCGTCTCTTTGGCGGAAAATTCAAAATTTAACGGTTTTGTTGAACATTCGACTTTTTGGATCGAAAATTGGTCCTTTTGGATAAAAAATTAGTCCTTTTGGATTGAAAATTCATCTTTTTTGAAAGGTATTTTTTGTTGTTGTTGAAAAGTAGTTTTTTTTTTGGTTGAAAAGTAGTTTTTTGGTTGATAGTTAATTCTCTTTAATTAAAGAGTTTATTATCATATTTTCGACCCAGATAAGTCACATTATATAATTGAAAGTTAATTCTTTTTACTTTAAAAGTCTACTATTATATTTTTGGTTCAGAATTAATCTCTTTTGGTTAATTATTCTACTATTCAGTTAAAAAATGAATTATTTTGTTGGAGATTCAACTTTTTTGTTAAAAAGTCATCTTTTTGGTCGAAAATTAAACTATTTTGATGGAAATTTCTCGTTTTTGATAAACAATACGTCCCTTTGGAATGAAAATTCATCTTTTGGTAAAAAATTCATATTTCCTGATCGAAAATGTTTCTTTAATGGTTGAAAGTTAATTTTTTTTAAACTCAAAAAGACTACTATCATATTTTTGACCCAGAATTCATCTCTTTCGAATTAAAATATTAATATTTGATTGCAAATTTAATTATTTTTGGAAAATTAAACTATTTTCTTAAAAAGTCGTTTTTTAGTTGAAAATTAATTTTTTAATTTAAAAAGTCTCAATATATTTTGGGTCCAGAATTCTACTATTTGATGAAAGATTTCAGTACTTCGATGAAAATTCAACTATTTTGTTAAAAAATTATCTATTATATATTACATATATTTGTTATCTTTCTTCTCTAATGTTTATAAAATTTCACTATTTGCTTTAACGGGTAATTATTTGGTTAAAAATGAAACTATCCTTATAGAAAGTCGTCTTTTATGGTCCAAAATTCAACTATTTGTTTGAAAATGTAACTTTTTTGATGAAAATACAACTGGTTTTAGTTGAAATTTAATATTTTTTATTTGAGAATTCGATCAGTTGGTTGCAGACTCATTTTTGTAAGTTGAAAATTCATCTTTTCGAGTTTAAAAGTCAAATTTTTTTTCAATCATTAGAATTTTTAGTTAGAAAACTCAGCTGTTTTGTAGAAAATTCGTCTTTTTTGTTTGGAAATTTCACCACACCCTATTTCTGTTTTAAGAGAATTTTTGACTGAAGTCTGAAATCCCTTTTACAATACATAGTTCACATAATATAATTTGCCGTGGAGTTCTAAAATTAAATTAAAATTCATATGATAAAGCAATTATTATTGAATAATTATTATTATAAACGCTGAAAATGCAACCGGTTGGAATTCAATTTTTGACCGGGAAAACCGAGAAATAGCATGGATTTTTTTTTAAGTTGGAGTGGCCACCCTGTAAACGGAAATTAACTCGTGCATGATTCCGTGAAAAAAGTGTTTTTAATCATCTTGACGAATAATTAGTTCTTTGTGTCTATTTTGTGAGTCAAACAAAATTTAAATGAGGACTAAAAAAATTGAACTTCGGGTTTTCTGTGTTATTTCGTTGAAACGAAAATATTCTGTTTACATTCGGAGGAGTAAATAGATGGTTTACGGTTTGAGATAAGTCGGATTGTTGAAAAATTAAAAAGAGTGAAAAGGCATCGAGGGTTGAAAAGTTTGAAGCACAAGAGCATTGGAGAACAGATCAAGCGGTAATTTCCGCTAAATGCTGCTGCTACCGCTGATGCTAGAGGTACGTCTTTCAAGCTTAGCTGCTACTCTGCTATTTTTCTATTTTAAAATTAGAGATTCATTACTGAAATTGGCACTGTTCCGTTGAAATAAATTCAACCGAAAAGGATGCGAAAACCAATAATTTTTCTCTTGATTTTGTATCTGGGTATAAAAATAATATGATAAAGGGTATTGATGATCACTCTTGAAATCTGATATAGAAGCCTTCGTGAAATCTTTGGAATATATTTGAAATCTTTTTGAAATATTTGCAAAATATTTCAAATCTTTGTGAAATCATTGAAATCTTTCAAACCTTTTCTGAATTCGATTGACATTTTTATGAAATATTTGCAAAGTCTTCAACATTTTTGCGAAATATTTCCGTAATCATATTAACATTTTCCGATATCTTCGAAACCTTTATGAAGTCATTGAAATCTTTGAAATATTTGTAAAATTTTTTAAAAATCTTTGAAATATTTTGAAATCTTGGAAATATTTGGGAAATCTTTAAAAAAATTACGATATATTATGAAATCTATGTGAAGTCATTGAAGTCTTTGTGAAATCGTTGAAATCTTTTGGAATCGTTGAAATCTTTAAAATGTTTAAAAAAATTTGAAATCTTTAAAATGTTTTAAAAAATTTGAAATCTTTGAAATATTTTGAAATATTTGAAATATTTGTGAAATCTTGGAAATCATTAAAATCTTTTAAACTTTTCTGAAATCTATGATATCTTTTGAAATCTTTGTGAAATATTTGAAATATTTGTGAAATCTTTTAAACTTTTGTGAAATCTAATATCTTTTGGAATATTTGTGAAATCTTTGAAATGTGTGAAACTTTGGTGAAATCTATTGATATCTTTTGAAATATATGTGAAATCTTTTAAACTTTTGTGAAATCTAATGATATCTTTTGGAATATGTGTGAAATCTTTGAAATCTGTGAAACTTTGGTGAAATCTATTGATATCTTTTGAAATCTTTGTGAAATATTTGAAATATTTGCGAAATCTTTTAAAATGTCGCGATATCTTTGTAATCTTTGTGAAGTCATTGAAATCTTTGAAATATTTGTTGAAGTCATTGAAATCTTTGAAATCTTTGTGAAATCTTTTGAAGTCTTTGTAAGATCTTCACATAAAAATATATAATATAATAATAATCTAATGTAATAATAATATAATATAATAATATCTTCATAAAATATTTTTTAATCTTGGAAATGTTCGCGGAATCTTTATAATTTCTACGAAAATCGTTGGAATCTTTGCAAGTCTTTAAAATGTTTTGAAATATTTGTGAAATCTTTGTAAAATCTTTGAAATATTTTAAAATCTTGGAAATACTCGCGAAATCTTCAAAAATTTTATGAAATATTTTGAAATCTTTAAAAAGTCATTGATTTCTTTTAAAATCTTGGAAATGTTCGTGATATCTTTTGAAATAAATTGTTTGAAATTTTCGACATTTTTGTGAAATCTTGAAAGTCTTTCAAAATCTTTTGAAATTTATTGTTATCTTTGAAATCTTCTGAAAAATTTGTGAAATTTTTTAAATCTTTGAAATATTTTGAAATTTTTGTGAAATATTTTAAATGCTTGCGAAATCTTTACAATTTTCGCAAAGTTTTAAAAAGTGTTTGGAACTCATTGTAATTGTAAACACTTACGTGAAATCTATTGAAATATTTATAAAATATTAAAAATATTTGCGAAATTCTTAACATTTTTAAGAAATCTTCTCAAATATTTTGAAATCTTTGAAATATTTGTAAAATCTGAAATTTCTAAAAATCTTTGAAATTTTTAAAAATCTGGGAAACATTTGCGAAATATTTTTAAAACTTTGCAACTTTTGTGAAATCTTTAAAAAATTTATGTGAATTCATTGAAATATTTGTGAAATTTTTTAAATCATTGAAATCTTTAAAACCTATGTGAATGATTTTGAAATTTTTCAAATCTTAATAAAATCCTTGAAATCCTCCGAACAATTTTCTAAATCCTTGAAATATTTGTAAAGTCATTGAAATCTTTTTAAATCTTGGAAATACTTGCGAAATCTTAAAAAATGTTACGAAATATTTTGAAATCTTTAAAAAGTCATTGATATCTTTTAAAATCTTGGAAATTTCGTGAAATCTTTTGAAATCACTTGTTTGAAATTTTCGACATTTTTGTGAAATCTTATGAAATCTGTCTTTCAAAATCTTTTGAAATTTATTGATATCTTTGAAATCATCTGAAAAATTTGTAACATTTTTAAAATCTTTGAAATCATTTGAAATTTTTGTGAAATATTTTAAATTTTTGCGAAATCTTTACAATTTTTGCAAAGTTTTTAAAAATGTTTTGAACTCAGTGTAATTATAAACCCTTATGTGAAATCTATTGAAATATTTGTAAAATATTTCAAATATTTACAAAATCTTTAAAAATTTTTTAGAAATCTTCTCAAATATTTTTAAATCTTTGAAATATTTGTGAAAAATTTTGAAATATTTGCGAAATCGTTGAAATCTTCTGAAATATTTGTGAAATATTTGAAATCTTTGTGAAGTCAGTGAAATATATAAATATAATAAATTTTTTGAAATATTTGAAATATTTGTAAAATATTTGTAAAATCTGAAATTTTTAAAAATCTTGGAAACATTTGCGAAATATATTTAAAACTTTGAAACCTTTGTGAAATCTTTAAAAAATTTGAAATTTATGTGAATTCATTGAAATATTTGAGATATTTGTGAAATTATAAAAATCATTGAAATCTTTAAAACTTATGTGAATGCTTTTGAAATTTTTCCAATCTTTGTGAAATCCTTGAAATCCTCCGCAATATTTTTGAAATCCTTGAAATCTGTGTAAAGGCATTGCAATCTTTTTAAATCTTGGAAATATTCCCGAAATCTTTAACGTTTTTGCGAAATATTTTGAAATCTTTGAAATTGTTGTGAAATCTTGAAAATCTTGCAAAATCTTTAAAATCTATGTGAAGTCATTGAAATCTTTGAAATATTTGTGACAACGTTTAAATCTTTTGGAAATTTGCAAATCTTTTGAAATCATAGAAGTCCTTTGAAACTTTGAAGTCTTTTGAAATATCTTAAATATTTGTAAAATCTTTAAATCATTGACATCTTAGAAAACTTTGAAACATTTGTAAAATTTATTGAAATCTTTTGAAATCTTTATGACATATTTGAAACATTTGCGAAATCTTCAAAAGTTTTTCGAAATTTTTTAACATTTTATGAAATCATTGCAATTTCTAAACCCTTTTGTGAAATCTATTAAAATCTTTATAAAATATTTTAAATATTTCTGAATCTTTGACAGTTTTGCGAAACATTTGCGAACTCTTTAAAAATTTTGCAAGTTCTTATAAATCTTGTAAAATATTTTGAAATTTGTGACATATTGGTGAATAATTTTGCAATCTTTAAAATCTTCTGAAATTTGTGCGAAATCTTAGAAATCTTCTACAAAATTTAAAAATATTTGTGAAATCTTTTTAAATCTTTGCAAAATTTTTGAAGTCTTCTGAAATATTTTTGGTATCATTGAAATCTTTATGAAGTAATTGAAATATTTGAACTCTTAGTAAGATCTTTCAAATCTTTTCAAAATCTTTCAAATTTCGAAAACCAAGTGAGATATGAAAACAAATTTAGATAGGAAAATTGCTACAAAAAGACCCCCTCAATAATTTTTTATCTCGCTTCGCTTTCTTGAAAACTGAATTTTTTTATTTTAAGAGGTAACAATTCGTTCTTCTTTTATCCCAGAGAAAAAATTAGAACAGATAAACATTAAAAAAATTTAATTGCTATCAGCTTATGAATAATTATATTGCGAACAATCAAGTCTCTTTGTAGAAATTTTCTCAAGGAGCAATTATGCTCTCTTGACTTGATTTCATACAATTTCTAAAAATGGATTTTGTCTAAAACGGTGACAGAGAAGATTGTGTTTTTTATCGAAAAATAATTCTAAGATATCCCAGATATAAAATCAAGAAAAACAGTCATCTCAACGGAACCGTGCTGGGTTTTGGTGATTATATTAATACTAATATTTTTATATATGACATTAATTTGAATAACGGTCGCCTTTTTTATTTAGAGCTTACGAGTGATTAAAGTCATAGAAATCACAAACAAGTGGAGGAAAAAATTGGCTTTCAGTTTTTTTCTGTGTTTTTTGGTTTATTCACATTCATTTTCACATGCTTGATTTTTTTTATTTGATCTTATCACCTTAAGCTTTATACACTTAGGGTTGCTACAAGTCCTGGAAGACCTGGAAGATTAGGAACAATAATGGAATTGTGAAAAAGTTCTGGAAAACCTAGAAAAGTCATGGAATTTTGTAAAAGTGACTGGAATTGTTCCAGTCACGCCTATTTTAGAGTCTCAACTATTATTTTAGTTTTTCACGGCGAATTTTTAATTTCTGAACTCATAAGAATAGATTTTTTTTACCTTTTTTACTAATACAAATTATATGATAGAGGGGTTGCTCAGTCTTGAAATCTAGAATACAAACCTGCATAAAATCTTTGAAATTGTTTGTAATCTTTGAATTCTTGAAAATTTCTGTGAAATCATTGAAATTTTTGAAATATTTTATTTATGAAATCTTTTGGAATTTATTGAAATCTTGTGAAATTTTTTAAATCGTTGCAAAATCTTTTAAATTGTCTGAAATATTTGAAATCTTCTGAAATCTGTAACCTTTTGTGAAATCTATTTAAATCTTTGTAAGGTATTGAAAATATTTGTGAAATGTTTTTAAATTTTACGATATCTTTGAAATCTTCTAAAATATTTTACAATATTTTGAAATTTATTAAATCTTTGAAACCTTTGTGAAATCTTTTGGAATATTTGAAACTTGTTCTGAAATCTGTAGAAATCTTTATAAATAATTTTAAATATCTGCAAAGTTTTTAAAATTTCTGAAATCTTCTGAAATCTTTTGATATAATTTGAAACCTTTGAAATATTTTTAGATATTTTTAAATCTTTGAAATCGTTGAAATATATATGAAATCTTTTGATATCTATTGAAATCTTTAAAATCTTTTCAAAATCTTTGAAATCTTCTAAAGTATTATTGAAATTTTTTGAAATCTTTATGGAATCATTGAAATCCTTGAAATCTTTTAAACCTTTATGAAATCTAATAAAATCTTTTTAAAATCTTTTGAAATATTTGTGAAATCGTTGAAATCTTTTCAAATATTTGGATCTTTGAAATCGTCTGAAATATTTGAAATCTTTTGAAATCTTTGTGAAATCGTTGACACCGTTTGAAATCTTTGAAATCTTTTGAAATCTGTGAAATATTCGTGAAACCTTTGATATCATTGCAATCTTTGAAATCTTCTGAAATATTGGTAAATGTTTTTAAATCTGAAATATTTATGAAATTTTTTGAAGTCTTGAAAATGTTTGCTAAATCTTTTAAATCTTCTAAAATATTTGTGACATTTTTTGAAATATTTGTGGATTTATTGAAATCCTTGAAATCTTTGAAACCTTTGTTAAATCTAGTAAAATCTTTTCAAATCTGTTGAAATATTTGTGAAGTCTTTGCATTTTTTTTAAGTATTCTAAAATCTTTGAAATCTGAAATATTTTGAAATATTAAAATCTTTGCAAGATCTTTGAAATCGTCTGAAATATTGGAAATCTTTTGGAATCTTTGACATTTTCCTGAAAGCGTTGAAACCATTTGAAATCTTTAAAATCCTTTGAAATCTTTGAAATTGTCTGAAATCGTCTGAAATTTTCGAAATATTAAAAACCTTTCGTGAAGCCTATTGAAATCTATTAAAATATTTGTAAAATATTTAATTTTTGAAATCTATGCAATATTTATGAATTCTTTCAAAGTCTTTTTAAGTCTATTGAAATCTTGAAAATCTTTGCTAAATCTTTGAAATATTCTGATATATTTGTGAAATTTTTAAAATTTTTGTAGAATCATTGAAATCTTTGAAACCTTTGTGAAACTTAGTGAAATCTTTGAAATATTTACGAAATTCTTAACATTTTTGTGAAACATTTTATTTTTTCTCAAGTTCTTTGAAATTTTTTAAATATTTATGAAGCCTTTAAAATCCTCTGAAATTTCTGTGATTTATTTTTTATTTTGTGAAATCATTGAAATATTTTAAATTACTTTGAAATCTTTGAAACATGTGCGAAATATTTAAATTTTTCGCGAAATCCTAGAATTTTTCTGAAATATTTTGAAATCTTTGAAATCTTAAAAATATTTGTGAAATCATTCGAAATCTTTGCAAAATATTTGAAATCTTCAAATCTGAAGTACACTTAAAAGTCGAGTATTCAACCCCTCAATATGTTTATAATAATTCCAGATTTTTAAGAAATTTTACGTTAATATTAATGAAAATTGTTTAGAATTCAATAATTCTTGAAAAGCGCTTTACAATTGCATTAAGTAACAATTGTTTAAGAAATTGTTCGGGGATCAGTAAAATGTTTTGAAACCTGGAAAACCTGGAAGTCATATAATTTTGAAATCAGTCTTCTGTAGCAACCCTGTCAGTTTTGTAGTGAATGTAAATTCGAAATTTCGTTTATTTCAGGGACCATCAGGCAAAAACTATATTGGAAAGTAAATTTAATTGATTAAAATATTGTCAGTTAATCCCGCAAAATTTCGAATCACTTGAAGTTTTCCTAAATAACAGGGAATTCTCTGCTAACCCAACTGTGAATTTATTTGGTAAAATAGGCTGCATAATGAATCACAAGACTTTTCTCCATCTTTGGCATCATTTCGCTGAAATAAAATATCCGAAGGGGTCATTCCAGATGACTTTTTGAATTTTCCTATTCAACAGTCAGAAATTTGACTCGGTAGTTTTGGAATAACCCTTTCGTTTATTTCTTGGTATTCCTCACATTAAAACCATTTTTTCCAGGACGAAATGGAATCATTGATCCATTCTACGCATCGGGAAAGAGTTGATATTTCAAGACAACTAGCACAAAAGGAGGAGGAAGTTCGTCACCTGAAGGACAAAGTCTTCGTCCTGGAACAAAGAGTGGCCCTAGAATCTAGCGATGATGTAACTGTTGATGAGAGAGTAGCAGATTTGATGAGGGAGAGAACATTCCTCGAGAGAAAACTCGAGGAGGCTCATCTTCACCTTTCCGAAATCAAAACCAGCTGGTCTGGCAAGATCTCCAGCTTGGAAACCCAGGTTGGAAGACTCTGCAGACAAGCTGGTGAAGAGGGACTCGAGAGGAGGCGAGTTGAGGAGGAAAAGGAGAAGTTGAAGCAAAAAGTGAAGCAACTCGAGGCTGAAATTGAGGTGAACAATGTTGTAATGGCGACGAAAGACGCCAAGCTTTTGCGCATGGCAGAGGACATCGACGAGATGGCCACGGAACTGAAAGAGCTCCGGGCCAACGTCGATGACGAGGTCGAGGAGTTTAAACTTCAAATTGTGAGTTACCGTGATTCACAGTGATGATGCATGGGCTAGAACATCTTTGGGACAAAAAACAAGACTGTGTGGCACACATTCAGAATTGTTCAGCTTCGAATCTTTCTACATTTCTACATCACGACTGAGATAGCTATTTACACTTTACCCTCTAAAAAGTCCTTTCAGAGGGTGGCCACTGGACCGGGCAACCGGAAGTTTTGTTTAATTTTCCAACAAAAAAACCTCTACAGTTTATCAAATATTGCTTAGTTTTAATTCCAAGAGCAGCACAGAATAAAAGGTCTTTAATGGTAACAAATATCTGTAAAAATATTTATCGAGTAAGAAACGCCATTATATTACATTTGAATTACAGACTGCACACTATTTCTCCCATTTCCCCCATACGCCTGTTGGGTTGCTACGACAGCGCCACCAGTTTGGAACTATTGGAAAGGAATTTTAATTTTACTTCAATATTAACAAACAATGTTATGGTAATTAATTAATTTTAGATCCCAGAATAACATTTTTTATTAAAATGAATTGATATTCATTATCCTTTTTCATTAAAATTGCTCTAATAACTTTGAGATATCCAATAGTTCCCCTTTTTAAAAAAACTCCACCTTTATCCCCTTTTTCTAATTTTTTTCGCTCAAATGTGAATTGAATTAATAGAAAGCAATACAAATTTTTAATAAAAAATTGAACTTTCTTGAAAATTTAATTATTTTATTAAAAAGTCAACTATTTTGTTAAAGTCTTCCTTCTTTGGTTGAAAATTCAACTATCCCACATAGCACACCCCGAAAAAAACCTGGGGTTTTCAGGTCTAAGACCTATGCTTAGACCTGAGTTAAAACATGGGTTCATGTCCGCCTACATTTTTTTATTAAAAAAAAAATTAATTAATTTTTACGTGAATTTGACGAATAATGTAGTATTTTTAAGAATAATAGCATTAATTAAAGAATTCGGTCATAAAACCATGTTAAAAAGTGAAAATAATATTCTTCGGTTTTTCAACTTTTTCAAATAATTTGTAAGAAACAATAAATCATGTATTATTCCTTCATAGCACAGCTATCAAGAATTTTAAAAACATCCGGAATTTTAAGTAGTATTTCATACTTCAAAGAACAGTGAGCCGATGCAATGGCAAGCTTAATTCGTGGTTTCTGATGATTTATGTCAAAAATTTGTGGAAAAATTAAAGAGAATCAATTGGCACTTTTAACAGGATTTTGCGACATTTTTATGAAATTTTCTAAAATTATTAATTTTTCACTGGGTTATTTATTAATTACTATTTTTGTTAAAAATACTACATTCTTCGTCAAATTTACGTAAAATTCAATTAAATTTTTTTTTTAATCAAAAAATTTCGGCAGAAATGAACCTATGTTATAACCTAAGTCTAAGCATGGGTCTAAATCTGGGACAGACCTGATATTTTGGTAGAAAATTCGTCTCTTTAGATATAAAATTCATCTTCTATGGTAGAAGAGCAATTTTTTAAATTGAAAATTGATGTTTCTTGGTTGAAAATGAACTTTAATGTTAGAAAATCAGCTATCTTATAAAAAATTCGTCTATTCAGGATGAAAATTGAACTATTTTGGGTTGAATTTTAATCTTTTCTTGTTTGAAAATTCGACCTTTGGTTGAAAATTCAACTATTTTGATAAATTCAACTTTTTTGGTCGAAAATTTAACTGTTTTGTTAAAAATTCATCCTTTTGAATTGCAAATTCAACTTTTATGGTTGTACATTATTTATTTTTTTGAAAAATTAACTATTTCGTTGAAAATTTAATTATTTTGTTAAAAAGTCAATTATTTTGTTAGTCATCCTTTTTGGTTCAAAATTCAACTATTTTGCTAGACAATTTCTTTGATGCTAAAATTATTATTTTTGTTGTTGAAAATTTAACTATTTCGTCGAAAATTCATCTTTCTTGTTTAAAAATGATAGTTTTTGTTGAAAATTGACTTATTTAGGTTGATAACTGAAGTGTGTTCTAAAAAATTCATCTTTTCGGCTTGAAAAATCAACTGTTTGATTAAAATCAACTTTTTTTAGTTGAAGCTTTATATTTTCTGGTTGAAAATTTAACATTTATGTGGAAAAAATCGTATTTTTGACTTGAAAATGCGTCTTTAGGTAGAAAATTTTAGTATTTGGTTGAAAAATTACTTTTTTGTTGAAAATTACGGTTTTTAGGTAGAAAACAAACCGTTTTGTAAGAAATTAATCTTGTTGGCTTAAAAATCAAAGAGATTGGTTGAATATTTTTCTCTCGGTTGAAAATTCGTCCTTTTGGGATGAAAATGCATCTGTTTTTATAAAAAATTCATCTTTTTGGATTAAAAATTCAAAATGTGGTTGTTTTTTTTTTCTCGGTTAAAAATTTAGCTCTTGTTGAAAATTCATATTTTTTATTCGAAAATTCATATTTTCATGTTTAAAAGTCAAATGTTTTCTTACAAAATTTCGACTTTTCAGCTTGAAACTGAACACTTTTGTTGAAAATTCATCTCTTTTTGTAGAAGATTTAACTATTTAGTTGAAAATGTAATATATTTCGACTTGGAATCTTAGGATTATAAAGAATTTCATATTAAATTCTATATTGCCACCCTATTTTTCCTGTTTTAGAGCATTTTGGGCTGTGAAGTCTGTAATTATCAAAAACTATTTTTATTCGTATACCCGAAAAAAAAAATTAAAAACCGGGAATTTTTTTCTGATGATAAAAGTGACAAGTTTGTCAAGTTGATATTTTATCATTTTGAATGTTTCATTGTGAGATACAGTTTTTTTTTTTATTAAACTGTTTAATAAAAAGTTTTCGAATGAAAAATTTTCAAGCTTTAACTTGGAAAGTTGAAAATTCAGAACAGATCAATTCTGGCTTCATTCATTTGCAAAAAAAAAAAAAAACCCCGGAAAAATGACCAGGAATTTTTTTCTGGCGATAAAAGTGGCCACCCTGTTTGAACAAGTAAAGCAAGAAAACATATTTTTAATCAAAACTGGAGACATAGAAATTATTATTGTGAAGGTGTTGATTTAGCTAAGAAATTCGGGGAAAAAGTACGAATCCAGCGATCAAATTAACAAAATCAAAATAAATAAAGAGGTAAAAAAGAAGGCAGACTCGAAATTAAACATTGAAAATTTTGTTTTCACCTTTTTTTTAAATTTTTTCCCTTAAATGTGGACTGAATTAATAGAACCCAATAAAAAATCCAACTACTTTTCGTTAAAAGTCTTCTATTATAATTCTGGTTCAAAATTCGTATCTTTTTTTTAAAATTGAACTATTTGGTTGAAAATTTCATTATTTTATTGAAAATTCAACTATTTTGTGAAAAAGTATTTTTTTTTGCTCGAAAATGTAACTGTTTTTTTCAATGTTTGTCTTTTTGGATAGAAAATTCGTCCCTTTGAATGGAAAATTCATCATGTATGGTTTAAAATTAATATTTCTTGGTTGAAACAAGTATATTGTTGAAAATTCAACTTGTCTTCTGAAAAATTCGTCTTTTGGGTTGAAAATCAACTTTTTTGTTGAAAATGCAACTATTTTGTTCAAAATTTAACTGTTTTGTTAAAAATTCGTTTTTCGTTGGTTGAAATATCATCTATTATATTTTTCGTTGAGAATTCATCTTTTTGTTGAAAATTCAAACGTTTTTGATTGAAGTTAAATATTTTTTGTTTGAAAATTCGACCATGTGGTTGCAAATTTTATTTTTTAGTAGAAAATTCATCTTTTTTGCTGGAAAATTCATCATCTTTGGTTAAAAATTAATCTTTCTTGATTGAAACATAAATATTGTTGAAAATTCAACTGTCTTCTGAAAAATTCCTTATTTTGGCTTGAAAACTCAACTATTTGGTTGAAAATTCAACTATTTTATTCGAAATTCATCTTTTTCGGCTGAAAGTTCATCTTTCGTGGTAGAAAATTTATATTGTTTGGTTGAAAATTCATTTACTTGTTGAAAATTAATCTGTTTTATTTGAAGATTTGACTTTTTTAAAAATTCGTATTCTTTTTGTACTGAATTCAACTGTTTTTATTTAAAATTAAACTCTTTTTTGGTTGAAATATCAACTATCACATTTTTTTTGTAATTTAAAAATAAAAATTTCACTATTGGGTTAAAAATTAAACCGTTTCGTTAAAAATTCATCTTTCTCGGTTGATAATTCATCTTCTATGGTAGAAAATTAATATTTGTTGATTGAAGATCTATTTACTTCTTGAAAATTCGGTCTTTTGGATAGAAAATTTATTCTTTTGGAGTGAAAATTCATTTTTTACTGGAAAAGTCATCTTTTTTGTTGGAAAATTCATCATATTTCGTTGAAAATGAATCTTCCATGGTTGAAAGTCAACTTTTTTGTTCAAAATTCAACCGTTTTTGGTTCAAGTTTAATTTTTTTGTTTGAAGGTTCAACTATTTGTTTTATTTTTTTTCTAAAACATTCAAATTTTTAGATTGGAAACTCAACTCTTTTGTTGAAAATTTGTATTTTTGACTTGAAATTTCAAATCTTAGGAATATGGTACCTACACTTTTTTTTCTTCTAAAGAATTTTTACCCATAGTTCCGGGAAAAATCAGCCTATTCCTCTTGTTTTGAGTGCATTTTGCATTGTGAAGCCTGTTGTGATTTAAAAAAAGGTGAGAAAAAAAAAAGAAAGAAGTGAATTTGTGGGTTGACTTTTTTATTCTTTCCGCTTTTTTTATTTTGATATTTAGATTCTAAATAAATTTTAGGGTGGCTACTGAATTAATAAATTGGAAAATGACCTAGATTTTTTTCTTTTTAAATAGGAATTTTAAAATTCTTATTAGGACAACTTACTCCACGAAATTTTCACTTTCAGGCGCTTTCCAATAGGAAAGTCGGAATCGGAAAACATTTTTATCGTGATAAAACGAGAAATGGCCAGTTTGGTTTCTCGGATAAAGTGGCTACCCTGATTTTGCTATCAAATTGATACCAAAGACCCAGTTTTGAAAAAAATATATCACTGCTTTTATCGTTTTTGTTTAAGACAGGAGGCCGTTTTTTTAGAAACATTTCCAAATTGATGTTGAACTAATTTTTAAAATAAGTTCTAGCACCTGAGTCCAGTATTTGTAAAATCGTAAGGTTCCACCAAAATCCACTGTGACACGATTTGTCGTTATTGCATGACAGAAAAAATGCTTGAAGCTTGATGCACTTTTTTCAGTTTAATACAATTTTACATTCCAAGGGCACATTTTTTTCGCTTATTCAAGCATGTTTACTAAAGTTTATTACTCTATTCAATGTCCTTTTTACATTTTCTATTCATTTATTTTTACTGTTTTCGGAACGGATGCTAGATGTCGTTATTAGTATTTTTATGTACGATCTGATCATATGTACTTTTCTTTTCAAGAATAAAGTGAGAACATTTAAAACTAAGTATTATTTCTTATCGCTTATTTTTTACCTTTCCGTTAATTCTCCTCCCCGCTCAGCTTTTTATTCACTATATTATTTTCTTACAGGGTTTCGAGATTTTTTTATAATTTGCTGTGCGTTTATGTTTTCACGATATTTAGAGGCGATTCAAGATGCTGATAATTTGTTGGTGAACTTAATTTACTTAGTTAAAAAATATTGTTGTATTTATTTTATTATTAATTGATTGTGTACTGTTAAAGGGCCTTCCATAAACTACAGTTTTTAACAGGTTTGTGTGTGTGTTGGGGGGGGGGGGCGGCGGAGTCAGTGGAAGTTATGTTATAAATTTAAATAACATTTAGTACGTTTCCTGATGATAAATTTTAACAAAGTTGTCGACTTAATAAGTTTCATAATCACTTTCATATTTCAGGCTTCACACTCTTTCCCCTTTTCCCCTCTCGACCTCTTTTTTAAAGAATTATTTTTCCTATGTTGTCAGTAAACTTCCCCGTTTTCTCGTTTTTTTAATCACTTAAGGCCATGTGAAGAGTGAGTCACGTGACCGGCTTCCTACCTTACCGACACTTTTTTTATTTGTAAACTTATTTTCACACAAATAGCCACATCGAGTTGAAAATTTCGGATAATAAATAAGAAGCATTAAGAAACGCGTATCTGGTCCTAAATTTGTATAATTATGAAAAAAGCAACATAAAAATTATTTAAAAAAAAAAACGTTTTTCATAATTATAAAAATTTAGGACCAGAGCCGCGTTTCTTAGTGCGTCTCATTTATTATCTTAAATTTTCAACTTGATGTAGCTATTCGTGTGAAAATGAGTTTACAAATAAAAAAAGTGTGGGTAAGGTAGGAAGCCGGTCACGTGACTTTATTATTTTGAAACCTTTCATAATCCTTAAAAAACTTCACCATTTTATTTGAAAATCTGAAAATATCTACATTTTATTTTAAAATTTTTGAAATCTTTTCGAATTTTCAATTATTTTTCGAATTTGCTTAAAACTCTCTTTTAAAATTCTGAAAAATGAAAAACATTGCCCTACAATTTTCAAGATTCTTTTTTGGCCATTTTTGGAAATCTTTTGAAATGGTTTCAAGATCGAAACTTTTCAGAACTTTTAAATATGTCTTAAATTCTTAAAATCAAATGCACATTGTGATAAAAAGATTTTTTCGGAATCTCATGGCTTGATATAATAATTTTAAAACAAATTTTTAATAAAATTGTAGTCAAAATTTAGTAAAAATTTTAATGTAGTAATAATTTTTTCAACCTTTTAACACAAAATTGAAAATAGTTTATAAAATTTCAATCGGATGTGTAACTACTAACGCTTTCGAATTGAATCAGTTCAATTTTTAACATTAAATTCTGTAAATACTCTATTGTAATTTTTTAATGTTCAATTGTATAAGACTAACTGCATTTTTAAATTCTTTAAATTGAAAATGTGCACTTAAAAATCAAGACCTAAAATGGAATATTTTTCAAGTAAAAGATTTTATAATTAGGCATTATAAACTGAATGATTTCATCATTTGAAAAATTAACACTTTGAACTCAACATTTAAAAAAGTTTGAATAGAACTTATTTTAAATTGCATTAGGGAGCGTTCACATATTACGTAAAATTAAAGGGGGGGTGTCGTTTCGTTACGGTCTGTTATGTGGGGGTGGGGGGTTATTTTTGACTTTATTTGTAATTGCCTAAAAAAAAAAGCGATGTTACTGAAAATGTTTAAAATATCGAACAAATTGTTGTTGAAAACCTGATTGGTTACGGCACTGCGTGAATATAACTTTTAGTGGCTGTTTGCAGGTTGCTTAGCTATTAATAAAGATTTATGAACTTTCTGCACCATCAATTTTGTATATCGGAATCACAAATAAATAATTTTACTTCATCGTGAAATTTATTTCTAAATGTTTCCCAACATTATTGATAGAAGAGAACATTTAAATTGTAAATTGTTTTATATTGGGAAATAATTCTACGTATTTTGAACATTTTGCTACCACACTATAATTTCTTAACTCTCTCACACTTTCAAAGAGATAAGAAAAATTATATTATGGAATAAAGTTATTTTGAAGATTTCGAAAAAAAATTCAGAAGCTTTTTATTAATTTTGAAAGATTTTGAGATTAAATTGTTTTAAATATTTCCGGGAAAATTTTAAATGGTTTAGGTTTAATTTTATAAGAATAATTTTATGTTTAAAAAATTGAAAAATGGGTGGAGAAAGAATATGGAAGACCTTAAGCGAATTCTTTTAATTTGTCAGGATTTAAACAAATTTTGGGTTAACTCAATTTTGCAGGGCGTCAAGAGAATGAAAAAAATATTCTCAAGATTATTGGGAAAATTTCAAATGATTTTTTCAAATGCATTCTCAGAGAGAATCAAAGAAGAATACGAAAAATTAGAATAATTTAAAAATATTAGAAGGTTCGAAAATTTAGTAAGTATTAAAAAAAAGAATTTCCTTAAGATTTATGGAAAAAATTTTCTTGATTTTTTATTTTGAAAAATAAACTTTGAGAGAAAATTAAAAAAGATTTCAAAACATTTTTGAAGATTTCCTAAGATTTTGAGAAAGAGTAGAAGATTTTAAAGCAAAATGTTTCAATTTGGTAAAGATTAAAAAATCAACAAAAAAATCGAGTAAATTCAAGAAATATTTGGAAATGATTTCTCAAAATTTTAAGAAAGAACCGAGTCAGCTAAAAATATATTTAGGAATTGAAGCAGTTTTGCATAGATTTAAAATATTTGAAAACTTGGAAGCATTTCCAAAAATGTGTCAATTATTTTTATTGAAAACCTTTCGTTGTTTATAAAACGTCTATTATGTTTTTAAACATAATACAAAAAATGTAACGTAACAGCGATGAGGGGGGGGGGGGCGAAAGAAAAGTTACGGTCTGTTTCATGGGGGAGGGGGGTAAAAAAAAACCATTTTCCAGTTTTTTCCGATCTCAAAAAATTCCCGGTCATTTCCCATCAGAAAAATTATTTATTTTTATAAGAAATAATAAGAACAATCCTTATTCCGATGAACTTATTTCCGTGAAAGACAAAAAAGAATTTTTATTCACCCTTCGTTCTTCAAAGGAACAAAACTTTAATTCAAGTCCAAGTAAATAGTATACAAGGACAAAAATGTCATCTCACATCAGATTATTTGCGGAGAGTGGAGATAAAAGGTAATTTATTTGCAGAAATAAAAATTACGAAACTACTGACAATGACGACAATTCTCGCAAGTGTATGATATCCTATATATTTATAAGAAATATTTTTATATTCAGTAACAATTTAATATGTACTTTTTTAATTTAAAGAGACTTTTTTAAATTTGAATCAGTGATAAGTGACACTGATTTCAGTGGATTTTCACTTATATAGTATATACATTTTTTATTAAATTTGTGTACACCTTATTTATGTTGAATGATATATTTTTTATCATTTTTGCGACCTTATATTACAAGTGAAATATTAAACTCGAATTTAAATATGAATAAATGTATAAAGCAAGAGAAATTGCGGCCACTTTGCAAGTTTATATACATTTTAACGACCTGCACTACATCTTGACAAGAAAAGTGCTTCGTCATCTTTGACTTTAGTATGCATACAATATTCGTTTAAAATACCTTCATTACAAATTTTAAAAATGAAGTAACATTTTTTTATTTATATCATCAATCTCTTGCGATTTCTTGATAAACGATGATATCAAGCATTCTAAATATTTCTCAATACAATATACAGTCGAACTTGGATTTAACGTCGGTTTTGGGGCTGTCCTTGGACCTCACCTACCCAAACTAAACGCGTCGTCAATTCTCGGAAACGATAAATCCGGGGACGTTAAATCCGAGTTCGACTGTATATATATATTTAAAAACTATATTTAGAGGCCATGCAAAAATTACATAAAGTAATTTTTTTGTTTTGACCGCCCCCCCCCCTATCATACGAAAATCTGCCACTAAATTTTTTTCGTGAATTTATTTAGAAATCATCCCTGAATAATGTAAGACGATTTGGGGGGATGGGGGTTTTGGTAGAATTTTACTGTTTTTTATGAATTATAAGAAAGTAGTTCAGTTGAAACTAATTAGTAATCAAATTTTCAGCCAAAAAAGATGAATTCTCAAAAAAATATGTAATCGTTGATATTTCAACCAAGAAAATATTTTCATTTTGAAACAAAAATAGTTCAATTGAACCCAAGAAGACGAATTTTCGACGAAATAGTTGAATTCACACTCAAAGCAGTTTATAGTTTTTTACCAGACAGTTGCATGTTTAAAAATCAATTTTCTACCAAAAGAGATGAATTTTTAATTCAAAAAGACAAATTATCAACAAAAGATGAATTTTCAACGAAGGAAAATTTTGCAGTCAATAAAGAAACAAAATTTTTAACAAAATGTGGAATTTTTAAGCTAAAAGGGCGAGCTTTCTACAAAACAGTTTAATTTTCAACCAAATAGTTGAATTTTCAACTAAAAAGATGAATTTTCCACCAAGAACATTAATTTTCTATTGAAAACACGAATTCTCATCATAATATATCAATTTTTACACAAATTGTTAAATTATCAACAAATTACACAAATTTTCATCCAACAGTTGAATTTTCATACTATACAAGATTCTATTTTGAACAACTAGATAAAGTAACGTTTAGTTACCCTGAAAGTTACTTTTTTCAATTCCTTAATATATTATAAATTTTCATTAAAAAAAATTAATTTTCCATACAAAAACTAATTTTTTCACAGAACAGTTACATTTTCTGCTAAATTGTCGATTTTTCAAGACAAATAAACGAATTCTCTACCAAATAGTTGAATTTTTAACCGGAAAACAATAATTTTCAACAAAAATTGAAAAATAAACGATTTTTCAACACAATACATGTATTTGCAACCAGTTAGTTCAATTTTAAACGAAGAAGATTAATTTTCTGCCAAAATAGACCAATTTTTTTATTCAATGTCAATTTCAATTAAATAGTTACATTTTCAACCAAAGGAATACATTTTTAAGAAAAATAATGAATCTTACGATAAAAAAATTATTTTTCAACAATGGAGTTTCACTTTCAACCAAATAGTTGACTTTTGTTACACGATTTTTTAATTTTCTATGAAACAATCGTATTCTCAATCCGAAAATTTGTGAATTTTCAACATAAAAGTTAATTTTCAATCGAAAAAGATTGATTTAAAATCAGAAATTTGCATTTTTACCGATAAAAGATGAATGTTCTACGAAAAGAGATGAATTTTTCAACCAAAAATGAAAAAAAAAGCAATCAAATTGTTGAATTTTTAAGCCAAAAATACAAATTTTAAACCAAGAAGGATGATTTTTTTGAACAAAATTGTCAAATCCTTAGCGAAATAGATCAATTTTCAATCAAGAAAGATGAATTTTAAACCAAACAGTTGAATTTTTAACAAAAAAATATATTTCTCGAACCAAAAATGGAATCCTCAAAAATTTCAGTTTAAAAAATTAATTGTTGAGAAAGAAAAACGAACTTTCAACTTTGATTGTACCTAAAACAGACGAATTTTTAACCAAATAGTTAAATTCACAACCAAAAATAAGAATAAATTTCCAACAAAAAATGGAATAGTTAAATTTTCATATTAAAAAATTAATTTTGAACAACAACAAAATAATTGTAAACAGAAAAGTTTTTAAAAAAATTTACAAAGTATTTCAACCAAATAGATGAACTTTCAACAAAAAGAAGATGAATTTTTAACCAAATAGTTAAATTTTCAACCAAAATTATGAATTTCCCACCAAGAAGATTGATTTTCCACCAAAAAATACTAATTTTCAACAAAACTGTTCAAGTTTTAATCCAAAAAGACGACTTCTCTACAAAACAGTTGAATTTTCAACCCAAAATGGAAATTTTCAACCAAATATTTCAAATTTTCAACAAACTGTTGCATTGAAAACCCAAAAACACGATTTTTCTACAAAACAGATCAATTTTCAACCCAAAAATATGAATTTTCAACAACAAAAACAAGATTTTTCAAAAAGTGATGTAACTTTAAACCACATAGTTGAATCTTCAACTATAAAAGATCAGTTTTTAATTAAAAATATAATTTTTCAACTGAAAATTGAATAGTTACATTTTTAGTTAAAAAAATTACTGCTCAGCAAAAAAAAAAGAATTTTTAACAAGATAGTTACATTTTCAACCAATGAAATAAATTTTTAGGTAAAATAATGAATCTTGTAAGAATGAAATTATTTTTCAACAAAGTAGTTTCACTTTCGACCGAATAGTTGAATTTTGTTACACGATTTTTTAATTTTCTATGAAACAATCGAATTCTCAATCCGAAAATTTGTGAATTTTCAACATAAAAGTTAATTTTCAATCGAAAAAGATTGATTTAAATTTAGAAATTTGCATTTTTACAGATAAAAGATGAAAGTTCTACAAAAAAAGATGAATTTTTCAACCAAAAAAGAAAAAAAAGCAATCAAATTGCTGAATTTTTAAACCAAAAAGACCAATTTTCAACCTAAAAGGATGATTTTTTTAAACAAAATTGTCAAGATCAATTTTCAATCAAGAGAGATGAATTTTTCAACCAAAAATGAACAAAAAATCAATCAAATTGTTGAATTTTTAAGCCAAAAAGACAAATTTTCAACAAAAAAGGATGATTTTTTTAACAAAATTCTCAAATCCTTAGCCAAGTAGATTAATTTTCAATCAAGAAAGATGAATTTTGAACCACACAGTTGAATTTTTTAGTAAAAAAGATATTTCTCGAACCAAAAATGGAATCCTCAAATTTTCAGTTTAAAAAATTAATTGGTAAGAAAAATAAAACTTTCAACTTTAAATTTATCTAAAACAGACGCATTTTGAACTAAATAGTTAAATCTACAAACAAAAATAGGAATAAATTCCGAACAAAAAATGGAATAGTTAAATTT
>JAABKJ010000427.1:0-50490 GCA_011634705.1 Andricus grossulariae | reverse complement strand
TGAGAGATGCCACTGGGGAGACTTGCCGCGGATAGGAGATGTCGCAGATGTGACAATTAGTCCTGTGAGGCTTGCTGCAGTTTTTCCATTGTAATATGAATTTGAAAATTTTTGCCGGATGAGAGATGCCGCCGGAGAGATAATAAATCCTGGGAGACTCGCCGCAGTTTTGCTATTTTTATGTGGACTCAAAATTTTTGTTGGAAAGGAGAGATGCCACTGAGAGACTTTCCGCTGGTGAGAGAAGCCGCAAAAATGTCAATTTTACTTTGAGAAATGCCGCGCGGGAGAGAAGCCGCTAGGTAGAGATGCCGCAGTTGCCAAGATGCCAAGTTTTTTCAAATATCTGGAGATTTTAACTGTCTTGATAATTTTGTGCAGTACTTATTTGCTGATCCGTTGGAGATATGTAAGTCTTATCTACCTTTTATTCTTGGAAAAAGAATATTGAATCATTTTTAATTTAATTCAAAATTTAATAAAGTAATATTTTTAAACAAAGCTTGTTCAATTTTAATCGACGATACCTAGTTAAAGATATCAATTGAGTCTACGCTCAAAAATTTTTTTTGACAATTTCATTGAAAAACAAATACTTTTTCTCGTAATAATTTTTGTGTTTGAAACTTAACAGGCAGCCTCTGTTTAGGTAATCAAATTTCATTCCTTGGACTGATTTATGAAGTATGATTATAATTATCTCTCAAGGGCGAGCTCGACACTTATAATTATTCGAATAACGACTGCAGGATACATTAAATAATTCAAAGAAGCGCTCGAATAATTCTTAGTCGCACTGTTAACTAAATTTATTATCAAGACAATTATTAGTTTCTCCCTTATTTGCAAAAAATGGTGATCGTTTGTAATATGGTCTTCACATGGATGGTCATCCTTAATTCTATTGGTGAACATTATACTGTGATATATCTTTGATTTTAAAAACGTTTTCAGGTTTACCGCAAATAATATTTTGTCCGAGATAATATAATTCGCACTGAATCTCAATTGCTGTTCTCCTCCAAACTCTATTTGAGCCTGTCCGAATTGAATACGACTTTAATCTGAATTCATGACGGTCTATTGTCAAGGAATTGGTCCGAATTTGAAAATTAGAAAGTGTATTATATTAAAGTGAGAGCGGAAATTTTTCAGTCTTGGTCCGAATCATGCTTACAAAAAAAGAAGAGTACCAAGGTGAAAACATCCGCTAAATATGATCTAACAGTAAAAATGATCTAAAACACTGTGGAATCATTTGCAAATCTTTGAAAATACTTCGGAATATATCAAATAATTAGAAATATCTAGAAATTTTTAAAATTTTAAAAGTCTTACAATTATTTTTCGATGAAAAGTAAAACCTTTGACAGGGCCGTCTCAAAAGAAAATCCATTTTATATTTCAGAAACTCAAAATAGTAAGATACTTATAAAAAAATAATCTTCTGTTTCTTTTTGCAGAGTTTAGTTTAGAGTTCGACTGCTTACCGAATGGCGCGCCGATTCCTGGTGTTTCTCGTGGCACTCCACAGTCTTCTTCTTCTGGTTCGGACAGACAACGTTCTTCTGCCAGGTTTCTTCCTGCTGCCGATCCTTCTCTTCGTGTCAGGGCCAGGTCTCCTCCTGCCAGGTATAAATCTCCATCTGCTATGCGTATTATTTTGTCAGACGGAAGTGGATGTGGACTGGACCATCTTCAATATATTCGGCTTACTCCATTAAAGAATCTAAGTCGGTTTTTTGAACTTCGAAGATACACATTTCCTGCGGATAAATCAATTCGAATATTCAAAAGACGGGCTTCATTTGGACCCGTACCAACTCAAGAACAAATTGTATTATCAACATACGATGGTGATGTCTTTGCAATATTGAAAAGTCTTGATGTTTTTTCTGGAATATATAGATATAATACTCGCACTAAAAATACAGGTCGGGCCAAAATAAACATGGTGAGCGGCATAATTAGTCCACTTACCCCAGATGAAGTCACGGAACTTCCAGTAGGCCAATATCGCCCCATCTTATCGAATTTTAAAGTAGAGTATGTAGTCCAAAATCCTGTACACAACTAATTCCATTCAAAAAAATGTAAAATTGAATTATAAAATTGTTTGTGATTCGAAAATGTGTTGAAATGCCACAAGTAACTTGTAATTACTGAAATAATAATAAAGGGTAATTTTATTATGCTTGGCAAGGCCTCAATCTCTCATCAAGCGTCTAGTCTTTCCTTCACAAAAAAAAAGTTCCGTTTCATCCCTTCACGAAAATATTTTCTGAGGAAAGTTATAATAGGTATAGTGGTGATGAGAAATAATTACTTTTTTTGTGTGTAATATTAACTATAAAAATCGTTAGTTTTTATGTTACTTTCTAAACGTGGTTTTGCTTTTTATTCTCATTGAGTCAGTGGATGGAAAAAGACTAAGTACTGAAAGCTTTGATAAATCTAAAAAAAAAAAAATGGTCCGTATTACTACTATGCCGAGCAGCACATAGTATGCGGAAATGCACTTCTTTCGTTTGAATGCAAGTAAGTCTAGAGCCTTTTATTTTTGTTTGATCAATATTTTTCTTCAACAAGATACATTCAATTCTAAAGAGCGCACGGTTCAAAACTTTTTTCTCCTCCAGGGCGTCTACTCAATAATCAAAGTAATTCGCTGACAATGTCAGGTTTTCCCGAGGTATATTTTTTCTTAGCACGAAGTCATTCCAGTATTAAGAACCGTCTTTTGTGAAGATATCAAACCTACACCCATCCAATGACTGGATTTTTTGATGATTTTGATGATTTTTAGATGATAACTGCAATGTATCAGTTATAGCACATATTCTGGCCCTTTAGGTCAATAGTATTTCCGTGATACCAGGATTTTTAGAAAATATTTTCAACACAAATGAATATTTATTAAAAAAATGTAAAAATTACCATACACTGAAGAGCTTCAATGCTTTAAGGTAAGCTCCAAAGATTTTCAGAGGTTTTGTTTTGAAAAAATTTACTTTCTCATGCGGAACCAGGTAGAATTAGATGAAAATGATGTCGCAAACTTTGAAAAATTAAGAAATGAAACAGCCCTGGTCATGTCAATGAGAACTGTTTCCATATTTAGCGTATCAAAGAAAGCAGACAGAAACAAAACCGAGGTGCATCACAAAGTGGATACCGAGGTCAATCACGAAAACAATTTCAAAATCAATCACAAAATTACTATCAAAATCAACCCCAAAATCAGTATCAGGCTCAACTCCAATACCAGTACCAGGGTAAACCCCAAATTCAGTATCAAAATCAACCTCAATACGAGTACCAAAAGCTACCCCAAATTCGATATCAAAATCTACCCCAAAATCAATTTCAAAACCAATCACAAAATTATCATCAAAATCAACCACAAAACCAATCCCAAAACCAGAACCAAGGTCCACCTTAAATTCAATATCAGAGCCAGCCTCAAATTCAATATGAAATCAATGCGCAGAATTAATTTCAAATGACACCTCTAAATTATCCAAACAATCAACTAGGCACTCAGACTAGTAGCCATCCCCTCGAACAACCACAGAACAAAGCCACCTTTAATCTTTCTGAAAATCCACAAAATGCCTTACAAGATCAATTTCTTGAAAACGAATCACCAAATACAAACAAACCAACTTTAAACGCCAACACTACTCGTAAAATGGCTTCGCAGGCGAACCGATTATCAGACGCGCCACAGCCAATCTCAATCTGTACGACGAGCAACTATCCATGTGAGCACTCCAGTTCATTTATCAACTATACCTCTTACAAGTACAGGCCTAGAAAATAATGAGTGTGAAGTGCTTCTGGATACAGGAGCTGAACTCAATTCAATCAAATACAGTATCCTAAGCGATTGGATAGAGAATAATTAAGATATTATGTTTGAAGCAAAAGAAATAACGTCAGGTTTAGTGTTCACTTCAGGTCGAGTAATCGTGTCCGCCAATTTAAAAACCTCATTTTGAGAAAATCGCTGACGCCCGGGCGCCGTATTTACTTGCACAATCAAGATATAAATGGAGATATAATTCAGTAGATGCCTGATTAGTGCAATAGTACAAAAGAACTTCGTCTTATCTCCTAAAGAGCTATCTTCATCAAGGTTACGCATAAAGAATAAATTTTTTGTCTGCTAGGTGTCGTGAGTAGGGCAGCTGAAGGGGCTAGCGCCGAATCGCCGTGCTCAAATACGCGCCAGCGCTGCAAGGCTTTATAGTATTAAAGAATCTCGGAAACGCCACAAAGACTTCAGAAGGCTATTCTGGAGAGCCAATACTAGCGCTAGAGCGACAAAAGTCGATTTTTTTAACCGTCTACACCAGTAGCGACGCAGTTGTTCTTCCCTTCAGGGCCATCATAGCAGCCCTGTTGTCTCAGATTGTAGGACTGTGACGTAGAACCCCATCGGGATTGTGGAGCCCGTTCTACTCCTTGTACGATAAACAGCAGCTGCTGCATTTTCCTTTTTCCTGGAGCCATCTGTGAATATGTTTTCCCCATCGCTAGGCAGGTGCACCTCACTTTTAACCCATTGCCCTTTCGTGGATAGGCCAACACGATAGTTCTTGATGAAAAGATAGCGAATGAGCGTTTCGTCCCTGAGCACGCTCATGGTTGGCCTACTCGTGATTTTGGTTGGGATCCGCAAATCCGCTGAGATCCTTGCCGTTTACCATACATAATTTCAAGGTTTACTTCGGAGCTATATCTTTCACGGTGAGATGGAGAGGCTTTCACCCTGTTGGTCCCTCCAATGCCACAGCGAGTGTCGACTCCAAGGCACCACTACCGCCTATTAGAACCAGACCCCTAATTTTTTTCAGTCAAGACTTCACAGTGTCTTCGGTTTCAGCCTCAGCTTTTCCTTATGGCTCCCCTTCAGAGCCACAGGGACGCTGTAAGCTTTTTGCACTCGTTTTCCAGGTGCTCGTTCCATGAGAGGTTCTTTTCTAGGATGACTCCCAGATATTAATCTCGTCTTGTGCTTTCTCGTTGTACTCCTCTCAGCTTCAGTGTACTCTTGTTTCGCCACTTGTACTGTCTAGTGAATACGATCACGTCCGTCGTACTCGAATTGACAAATAATCCGGCCTTCTTGCACCAGGAATCCACAATCCCTAGTGATTGCTGCATTACCCCGAAGAGCACATGCAGATGCTGGCTGCGCACGATAACCAGTATGTCGTACGCGTAGCGTATATCATAAAGAGGTATCAATTTTAATCGTTGTCAGATTCCTGTTGCCCAACCTGTGGCAGTTTCATTCCAGGACTGCAGTTTACACACCATGTGCAATAATGACGGCCAAGATCCCCTCTGTAGAGGTGTTGCTGAAGGCTCCTTTGATGTTCATACAGATTTCAATCAAGAAGCCTTTCTTGTTTAGTTGTCCTTCAATTTGATTTGCTGCTCTATCTATCCACAAGTCTTTCCATCGTTGTAAGTATGAAAGATGTGAGGCTAATGGGACGACAGAGAACGAATTATTTCCGCAGTGATAACAATTTGTGGCTCCACTGATGTTTTCATCAATTCAATGACCCAGGCGATAATATTCTAACATTCTCAAGAAACCACCCTCACCGTAATATCGATCGAAATTTCGTTGAAGGGGTTTTATAAGTATTTGTTCATCCTCTAATAAATAAGAACGAAAAATTTCAGTAGGGATAAAAGATTACTGATTTTTAAACTGATACATACACTGATTTATTAATCAAATCAATGACATATGGATGATGTACTAACACTCTCAAGAAACAGCTTTTGCAGTTATAGACATTTTTGGTCCCACTTTTTTCTTTGAAGATTTGACTACTTACTTAAAAATTAAGTTTTGTGTTAAAAACTTATATTTTTTAATTAAAAATTCATCCACTTGGTCGAAAGTATCACTAATTTGTTAAAAACTGATTTTTTTATTCAGGAATCATAACTTAGTTAAAAAATCATCCCTTGAATTCAAAATTTAAATATAATATTGAAAATCAATTTCTTTTTTGGTAGAAAACAAATTTTTCAAATATAATTTAATATTCTATTTCTGGCTAGAAATTGGTCATTTTGAAGTCAAAATTTATCTATCTGATCGGAAATACATGTATTTTATTGAAAATTTTGTTTTTGTTCAAAAATTCATCTTAAATGGTAGAAATTTTACTTTTTTTGTTAAAAACGCAACTGTGTTGCTAAAAATTAATGTACTATGGTTGAGGATCTAACTAATTTCTTGAAATTTTGTGCTTTTGAGTCAATTATTCTTATTTGTTATTTTATTATCAAAACTGTAAATGGTGGTTATCACTACACTTCGCGCTATAGTTTTTCTAATTAAGCGAACATCAAAAATAATTGTTAAAAAATAATTTTTTACGAGAAAATGGCAGATTGAGATATTTTTTATAGAAATTGTTACAAAGAAGTTACGCAAGGTTTAATAGAATGCCTTATATTCAGTTTTAAAGTCACTTCGAACTTATTGTCAAACAATTATTGTGAAAAAAACGTTGTTTTTTTTCAAGAAATGATAAATCGATGATAAAATGATATTGTTTTATAGATTAAGTTTCTTGGTTCGATGAACTATTTTGCAGAAAAATGTATGCCTAATAGGTTTGAAATAATATATTTCTCAAGTTTCTGAAATTTTCGTAACAGCTCGTTAATATTTTTAAAGAGGCCTTATCTAACCTATGATCTTCAATAAATTTTAATCACATAAAAAACATCTGTGCAAAATGTTTGCCAAAGAGGGATTTTATATTGACTCTGTCTATAGCACGTAATGTAAGTTCGCTGAGTTTCTCAAGGTGAAAGAATTAGACACGCGCAAAAGTTAAACTTCTAATGAATAAACTATGTAATAATGGTTTAAATATTTCACGTCATTATTTCTTCAAATTATTCATGTACGCGACTTATGCTCGGGAAGGCGAAACACAAATATCTCACACGAAATATCAAAACATTTGATAATTACGCTCTGATAAAAATTCTGCATTGATTAGTTTTTCCAACACTTTGAAAAAATGAGAATCCTGTGCGCACTGGCTTTAATCTTGGACGTCATTCTCAATTCTATTGGTCAGTAAAGAATAAATTACAATACCATATGTTTATATTTTCTATATTATAGTAGGCACGTTGAAGCATATCTATTATTATATTAATGAATGTAAAATACTATGTAAACTATTTAATAACAAACAGTTAATATTTTTTATTATAAGTATCGACTTTTGGCTACACATTTCATTAAAATTTCACTTTCAGTCATGTTAACTGAAACTTGGTAATACTTGAGGTAAAACTGTGAATTATTATTAAAAATTCATTCTAATTTAATTTTGATTCAGTAAGAAATAATATAACTAGTGAATAAATATTACCTGGTAGTTGGGTAAAAGTAGATGTCGATTACATACCAGTTACGTGAAATGAGACAAACTCTAAATATGTGAGTTATACATGCCAGTCATGTAAAATGTCGTGCGTCAGCAGAAAAAAAATCTGGTCATCATTACTACACACATATCATACAATTTATAAACATATCGTTGGAGGTATGCACAATTAAACTTAAAAAATTGAAAGGGCACGATGGTACTTGAAGCCATTGTTCTTGGTGGTTCGACACCCACCTTAAACTGTAGTTTCCCCTTCTACCACCAAATAAGTGAATGAGGGGTGTGTAAAGAAATAGGGTAGAGGTAGAAGGAAAATGTAAACCCTTAGGGAACACATAAGAAACTTCCATCCAAAAAAAAGCTTGAACAATTGCATTGAATTACAATACATTACATACAATATAATCGCCAGCTTTCAACGCTTTTGAAAATGGAAACTGCTGCGGCGGGTTTCGAACCACGTAACCTACGTCTAATGCTTTCTATACCTAACAACTAAACCTCACGACTAACCTAACTTTTGAAATATCGAGAACAAAATCTCGGATATTGTTGTGAAGTGCAAGTACGTCAGGTTCGTGCAAAAAATTATAGGATACCCATTTCATCGGAATTGCTTTTATTGCAACACGTTTTTAATAAGTAGACTTATAAATTTATAGGATGTAAATTAAACTCAAAACCCTACATTTTTAAATCTTTTATATTTTGCAAGGCCTACATACTATAACCGGGGTTTCCAACTTTACAGTGTACAAAACTATTACTCACGACCTGGCCGGGGATGGCCCGGGATGAAAAACCAGGTTACACAAAATAGTTGCCACTTACTTGTCAACCGCGACCAAAATTTCGGTGTAAACCGAGTTTGTGGATCACACTCTTTTGACCCACTAAGCTCGTTGATTCTTTATCGAGGCGCCAGATAGATTTTCCTATCTGAGCCTTGGTGCTTTTGCCCTGTCGCGCTTGTCAAGTCGGCTTGCTCACTCTTTTAAACATGAGAGAGAGAGAGAGAAATCACGTAGGATGCATCACTTCGCGCTTATTTCACTAACAACAAAGTTTTATCAAACCTAATAGAATCTCTATACAAACCTACCTAAAAGAAATCATATCAAACTAATGAACACTTCCGCGTGCACGGAAACCTATTAGGGGTCGTGCACAAATTACGTTACGAAATTTTCCGACAATTTTGACCCCCCCCCCATGTAACGCTTTTTCCTACTTTTCCCCGATTCTGTTTCGGTTTTCCGTAATCAATTTATTCCAATTCCCGGATTGCCGGTAGTACCGATCCCCGTCGAGCCAAGAACACAAGTGACAGTTTTCCGTCTGCTTGACCTTCCTTCCGCTTCTTTCTTCTAGGCGTGCATCGTTCTTATTTTGCAGCTGCTGTTTGGTTCGTCTCACGGGCTACCGTGATACTCATTGGCCGCCTGAGTGATGCTTAGAATATGGCTACCTTCTGGTTGTCCGTAACATAGCCACCTTCCGGCCGCTTATAACATGGCCGTATTTTGGTAGTGGCCTGAGCTGCCTCTCGTGGCCCGTAGTCTTGGGCTGCTCGTACGTGATGGTCGCCACCTAGCTCCTGATCGCTGGTAACCATGGCGACGGGCGTCGCGCGAACTCTCGTGACATGCGTGGGACTGCTGCGTCGTGTCGGTTGCGTTCTGTTCTCTCGTCCTGTTTCTTTGGTTACTAGCTCGTACTGGCTTCCACCTAGTAACTGATTTCTGGTTACCGTGCCAACGGGTGGAGCGTGAACTCTCTTGCTGTGGACGGGGCCTCTGCCTCGTGAGATAACATTCTTACTCATCTCGTGTTCCGCGCCGGCTTCTCTGGTTGTCGACTCCTCTGGTGTTGACAAACTGTCAGTTTGTCGTTTGTTGACATTACTCGACCGCTTTATTTTTCGGATATCCTAAACTTCCAGGGACTTGATGGTGGTCATGGTGTCCACCTCGGTGATACTCAGTCAGCTTTATCTTCATATTCGAGCCTCGACACCGACCCCATAAATATTTTGCCTGTTATTATGAATTCTTAATATTACTACATTGGACTGGGGTTCTCAAGAGTTCCTGAGGATGGTTTTCCTATAAAATTAAGAGAGTATATGGCTCAATCTAGATATTAATCTAGGCTTGGATCTTGACTGGACAGTAAGATTCATAAATCCGCTCGTGTGAGTGGTTTTGACTTTGCATTTGGTGGTTAGGTACGGCTTCGGCGAAACCCCAGAAAGTTGTTTTTATATATTTTTCTGTTTACCCTTGAAACTTCGTTACAATACTCTAACGTATTTTTAATTTCAATTCATTTTTAACCAGACGTTATTCCATGTTGTGTATTTCAATGTCAAACTTATAACTCTTCAACTGATATAAAGCCTTTGGATTCAAAGTGCTAAAATTTGTAATCTTCTTGATTCATAATTATTCAAGTTTAAAGAACTTGTATTCAAAACTGATAACAGTTCTCTTTTGAAAACGATTTTATACTTCAGATTGTCTAATAATGTGAATCTTAATTTTAAGTTATTAAGGATAGCCGCTGGACCAAGAAACCAAACATGACCGGGAATTTGTTGTCAACGGGAAAATTGGGAAATGACAGTTTTAGGTTCATTAACTGTAAAGATAAATTAATGATTTTAAAATCTCGTCTGTAGTTGGAGTGTTGAAAGTTGCAAAATAAATAATTTTATAAGACCCTAGCAGTTAAACAAACTCAAACATCCGATTAAAAATAAATAAACTATTTTGTATTTTTAAATAATTTTTAATGAATTGATTTATAATTAAACCGTTTTATTCAATTTCAAATTTCTTTAAGTATAAAATATTTTATTTTTATCCCATTCAATTTGAAATTTCTTAATTAGAAAGAAAACAATTTTTTAATATATAGAAATATTGGTCTATTCATTAAAAAGAAGCAATTATAAAGCATATATGTTGACAAAGGTGAAATTAAAAATATTTTCTAATTTGTGAGTGTCGTCTTCAACTAAAAATTATTCGACTCAGCAGGATTTATCCAAAAAGACTTTTGAATTTCACAATTGTAATCTTAAAAAAAAGGAAAGACATTTTAGCATTAAATTTTCTTCTGATTTGAAATAGGAACTTTTTGTATATTTGTATTAAGTAGCAGGATGGCAAATAATGTAGTTTTAAAATTTTTTTGAGTTCACGATGGCAAATTTAGAATTTTTACATTCAGATGATACGGTTATTTTTAATTTCGTGCTAAATTGAAAGAGAGACAAGTTATAATTTTGAGAATTAAAAATGAAATTTAATTTCAAATTGTTTAATTGGGAAGTGTTAAAAGCTTCCAGTATTAGGTATAAATCATTACGTGTTTAAATAAAAAATGTTAAGATTAAATTTTTTTCTACTTTCTCTCCTATTCACAATCTTTCCTTCTTCATTCCTCTTCCTCCTTACTTCTTTTCTTCTTCATCCTACCCAACACTCCCTTCACACATGCTACTGCCCTTCTGTCCTCCCTTTCATGCATCAATACCTCCATGCTTATTTCACTATTTTCCACCTCTACGCACTCCTCCAACCAGTGGTCTACTTTTGTATACCCCTTCCCACATAGATCACACATCCCCTTTTCCCTAGAGAGCCAGAACCTATTGAAATCCTTCATGCACCCACATCTCATCCTCGCTATAAGCTCCTGACTTCCTTTCTCTCCTTTCTCACACAAGCATTGCGCTCTCGCCCTTGGCATAACACACACGTAGTTCCCGTTAAACTTCGACTCTCTAATTCTCTCTTCCCCTGCTGTCTTCTCTCTCATCATGCGGTTTTTCTTAACCAACTCATATACCTTCCTTCCTTCCCCGTGCATCCGTCTCACTTTATCCATCTGTAGTCTATTCGTTCTAAAATACCTTTCCCTTTCAGCCTCCATTTTTCCACCCCTTCTCCTGTTTTCCTTCTCCGACCAATACTACCTTCCCAGCTTACTTCCGCCCTCCTTCAACAATTTCTCCTCATATTTAGACGCCCGACTCCCCGCTAGAATCCCTACACTCGTTCTCCCCGTCTCCCTCCTGACAATATGATTAGGCGTGTTCGTTGCCAACCACAATGTCCACTTTACATACCTCTACTGTGTCCTAGTTACCTCTTCACATACCTTCCACCTTCATACCTCTACTCCACCCAATAGCACACTCATTACTAGCAAGTCAAACAATTTCATTCTTCTTCCAAAATCATCTGCGAATAACTTCTTTCCCAACTCCCACACCTGCCTCATCAGCACATTTGCCTTCTTCACTCTCTTTTATGTGACCCTCCACTCCCCCATTTCTCCGAAACACGAGGCCCAGGTACGCAAACTCTTTCCCATTCTGCACCGCCTCTCCCTTTCATGTTCACTCTCCTCCATTATCCCTTCCACCTCCTTTTCTGAACACCATAACTTTGGACTTTTCCGCATTCAGCTCTAACCTGCTGTTATCCAGGTATCTTTTCAACAACTTCATGGTCTCATTTAAGGCCTCCTTGTTTCTTGCCAGGAACACTACGTCATCTGCATACGCTAGTCACTAAATTCTAACGCCTCTTATCCTGACTGCTCCTAGAACCGCGGCCTCCAGCTTACTTTCCATATCCGCAATTAAAATCGTAAAAAGCATTGAGCTAAGCGGATATATATATATTGTCGATAGTACTCCCACCCGATCTAAAGCCCACCTGCGTCTCCGGCAATATTCCTTTCTCCTCGACATCCTTCCGCAGCCTCTCCACCACCAACATCGCGTATACTTCATACGCCGTATTCACTAGCGTAATCTCTCTATAATTTTCCTGTCTATTCCTGTCTCATTTCTTATACAGTGGTATTATTGACCCTTCTCTCCACCCTCCTGGGAATCCCTCCCCCTCCATAATTTCTTCACTACCTCCGTCAGCCTCTTTCTAACCTCTTGTGTACTAAATAGCCATGCATCGTTCTCTACCCCATCCAGCCCTGTTACTTCTGTCCTTCTTTACTTTCTTATCTGTTTCTCTATCTCCTCATCACCCAACTCCTCCATCTCTACCTCCCGCGTTCTTTCACTACCACCATCCCTCTTCATTGAATCTGAACCCTGAAATGATTCTTTAGAAAACTCACTTCACTCCCGACTCCCTATCTTCTTGCTTATCCCCACTGCACGCTTTCTAAACCTATTTATTATCTTCCAGATATCCCCCTCTGTCCCAAAATTTCACAATTCCTCTTGCTGATCTTTCACCTTTGCCTGTTCTTTCTTCTCACACATTACTCTGAACTCCTTTCTAGTTTCTACGCACTCCTCCCTTTTCGCTGTACCCTCTTTTCACTTCTTGTAGTTCTTCTTCACCTTGCTTTTTATCTTTTCACATTCCCTATCCCACCACGACTTTACCATTCCTTTCTCACTCTTTTTGAATACCTTCTTTTGTACGCAACCTTTCACTTTCTCTTTTAAATCCTTCCATATATCTTCCATCGACTCCCCTTCAAAGCGTAACTCCCCTAAATGCTCCTTATACCGCTCTATCGCCTCCTTCGTCCAGCTCACCTTTTAACCCGTCGACCCTTCTTCCCCATTGCCTTCCGCTGCTCTGACCCCTTATCCACAACCCTAATGGCTTATGGTCTAATTCTACCCTCCCTTCTACTGCGAATCTTTCCGTCACCTCCTACCCTTGCATATTCATGACTACATAGTCTATCACCGATACCCCCACCTTAATGACATATGTGTATTTCCCTCTTCATCGTTGGTTGCCATACCATTTGCCACCACCCAATCTCTGTCCTCAATCCAGTCCCTTAGAATCTCCCCCTCCTTATTTATTATCTTATTTTTCGATTTCCTTACGCAGCTCTTCCCTGCGCTGTAAAGGCCCGCTTCCCTCCCCATCCTCGCGTTGAAGTCCACACCCAGTACCACCATACCCTCCTCTCTTTCGCCTAGCAAGTCTTCTACCCTTTCTTTAATTCTTTTCATCCCATTCATATTGTACACTGACACAAACTTACACGTTACCCCTCCTATCCTTACTTCTCTCATTTGCTCTTCCTCTCCCTCTTCCTCTCCATGAATAACTTCCTTTAATCCTTCTCTAACACCCGTTATGATTCCCTCACTAGCTCTTCCTTTCTTCTTCACTGTGACCGCCTCCTGGAGTCTCCACCCATACCCCTTGGCAGCTTTGGCTCTATTCTATCCCATTCCTTTCTTTTTACCCACGTGTCTACCAGTCCCACAACGTCAAACTATTGGACATACCTTCAGAACTCCTCATCCTTCTTCTGTATCGCTGCTACGTTCTAGTACAGCACCTTTACTACTCCTCTAGTCTGCATTACCCCCACCCGTCTACTTCCTACGAAACAAATTTCCCTGCACTTCCTTCAACACCTCTTTCTCCTCGTCCCACACTCACATTTCCTCGTCTATTCTTATTTTCTGACATCTTACCTTCACCGATATCCCTTCACTCCTCTCTCTCCTAGCCCTGTCCCACAGCATTTTCTGCCCATTCCTTTCCTTTCTGGTCAGATCGTGATCGATGGAAACCCCTTCATCCTTTATTCTATTCTTATTTCACATTACCCCCAACTTTTCTTTCCAGCTCTCGAACTCCACTACCGCCACTTCCTTCTTCTTACTTCCCTCCAACTTAACTTCATCTACTATCCCTTTAACCCACCCTATGCTCTGTAACAGCGCTTCCATGCCCTCCCTTTATTAACTGCTCTTCAGCTTCAACCCGCTCATCACAATATTACTTCCCCTGTCTGCTTTCTCTCTTCTCTCCATTTTCATCTCCATTGTCCTTATCTCTAACCCTTCAACTTTCTCCCTCAGCTCTTTCACCTCCGTTACCCATTTCTCATCTCTGATTCTCAAGTCCTCCCTCATGCCCCCCATCAGCTCCTTAGTCCCCCTTATGTCCGGACTCTCTTGGCTGTCTTTCTTCCTCTCCAAGAGATCCTCCCCGTCGCTTGCGCTTGACGCTCTCTCTCTCTCTCTCTCTCTCTCTTATCTTCTCGCTTCCTTCGTTCCCACCGTTCCGTTTTCTTGTTTTCCCCGATGTGCTGCTCGACACCGGACCACGCACTGTTGGCCGTCGTGGCACGTGGAAAAATTTTTCCCGTCAACTTCACTACCAGCACTGCCAGCACTCTCACTGCCCACCTCCCGCTCTGCCTTTGGTAACTGGGACCTCATTATGCAGTCCCCTCTGCAACCGACAGATGTCTCTGGAGAATAGTGCCGTCTATTGCCGCCAAATTTTCCCCTTATTCCCGTTTTCTTCAATTCCTCACAGCCCTTGCATACACCCCTTTCTCTTCCTTGAGATCCCCCAACTCCGCGTGAACCACCCTTGACCCCTCGAAGGCACCAGACTCCTAACCACGAACTCCCCCAACTCCTAGCCAACCTAACCTCACTTTCTCTATCTAGCTAAATCACACCTCACACCTACATTGAAACTTACTTTTTATTTCCCTAATTCACCCCAAACAACCCTACTCATTTCCTAGGCTTCCACCCTCACACTCCACTCACACCTTCCACACAAATTCTGTAAAATGCTTTCACCGCCTGTCACTGAACACGTTCTCACTTCCGCCACCATCATGCAAGTCCCCTGAATTCTCTAATGTACAGTTCAATTTTTTATTTCTTTGAATGAAATCATTTTCACTTATTTGAGAGTTCGAATTTTTTAATTTCAATGACCATGAAAAATGGTTGCGAACCAAGAATTGACCAGGAATTTTTTTCGTCAATTAAATTTTCAGATATTAGATCCACAATCCAAACATGGGCGTTATTTGTAATGTTCGTAGTGCCCCGCATAGACACCTTGTCCTAATCTCCCTCTCCTCAGAGGATTCAATTTCTCTTCAGCAAAATTTTATTTCAGAATTTATGTTTAAGCTGACTTATACGAAATAAAATAAAATAATCGAATTGCGCTTTTACTATTTGCAACACATTTTCTACATTACAAATTCCTAAATGTTTTTTGCCTTTCCACAGAATTATCGTCAGGTGTGCTGCCCAAAACAAGGGACTTTCTGGCACGTTTTGGAACTAGTAACGAACATGCAAATCAACAAGGTAGATATGTTACAAACAAGAATTCATAACGTAAATGTAATTCATAAACAGATTTATATTCAAATTTTCAACTTCTCATAATTTCTTAAACCTATAAAGATTTTACACGCATTGAACTATTTCAGCAACAATTATTTGATTTTTTTAGTTTTCTTACTAAACTGAACGTCATGTGAAGGTGCCAGCAGCGAGCACATCCATTACACAAAACATAAAAAATTAAAAAATCAATTGCGCCACAAATTCAAGATATTTTTGGGCTCTCCAAAACTGCAAAGAATTATTCCCAAAACACAAACTCCGTCTCCTAAAAACTAATCTTGAAATAAAATTAATTATTCCACAACCGACTTGACGACTTCAAGCTGCTAGTTACTGCAACTACTGTTTTATTTTTTGTTGTGAATAACACTTTTTTCTAACTTGCATTTGCTTTTGAAAGCATCAGTCTTTTCAACTCTGATTGGCAATTATTGAGTTTGAATTACATTTATGATTGATATGAAAAAAGTATTTCTTTTTATCGCCGTGGCAATTAATACTATTTTCTCGACTATATCCTCGATTGCTATCAAACTCTTGTAAAACTAAATACAACAATACCAAATGGCGCAACAAATGATTTCTCCGTATACCCAAGTGAAAACATTTTCTGAATATCTTCACAGTGTAATAATGATCTGATCATATTTGGAAATCTTCAAAATATTTTGGAATATCTTGAAATTCTCTAAAATTTAAAAAACTAAGTGGTCAATTTCTCAAGTTTTACGTCAGGTGAAATTCATCATTGCTATAGATTTCAATAAAAGACACCACAATTTTTCTGCTAGAGGTATACTCTTAGATACTAGGATGGAAAAATACGCAAACAGTGGCGTGTACCTCTTTGGCCAATCAAAACCCTATCTGGTTTTCTCATACATCAAAGAATTATTCAAAAAATCAAAGAAAACTGAACACGGTTCTATTGACATGATTTCAACACAAAGGTGCGAACACCCAGAATTTTCATCTTGATTTTGTATCTGGGGTACCTTACAATTATTTTTCAATAAAAAAGAAAATCTTCGCCAGACCCGCTTTGGACCAAAGTCCATTGTTAATTTTAGAAACTATAAATACCAGGATACTTAAAAAAATAATGCTCTGTTTTTTCTAGCATATTCCAGTTTAGATTTCGAGTGCTCACCTAATCGCGCCCCTGTTCCCGGTGTGCCTCGTGGCATACCATCTTCATCTTTTTCTGCGGACAGACAGCATTCTCCTCCTGAGCCTTCTCTTCGCGCAAGGTCTAGGTCCCCTTCTGCCATGTATATAGCTTCAAATACCACGCTCATTGTTTCGTCAAACGGAAAAGGATATGGTCTTGACCAGCTTGAATTTATTCGGCTTATTCCCTTGAAGAACCCGAAGCTGATTCTTGAACTTCGAAGATACACGTTTCCTGCGGATATATCAATTAGAATACTCGTCAAAAAGAAAATGTATCGGCAAGTACCAGCTGAAGAACATATTGTATTATCAACATCCGATGGTGATATCTTTGCAATATTGGAGAGTCGTATTGTTCTTGCTGGATTATATACATATAATGTCGGCGGTAAACATACAGTACGGGCAAAAATAAACATGGAAAGCAGCATGATCACCGCATTGAATCCGGATGAAATCGCAGACGTACCAGTAGGCTCCTGTCGCCAAATCTTATTGCATTTCAGAGTAGAGCATGTAAATAAAAATTCTCTACATCAATGATTTAATTTAAAAAAATTGTAAGTTGAAATATAAAAATGCTTGTGATTCGAAGTCGTACTAAAATGTTATAAGTAATTTTTAATTACTGAAATAATAATAAAAGGTCAATATGTTATGGTTCTTGAGGCTCAGATTTTTCTCTACCTCTCTACCTCTGGTGGGGACACTAGGAATGTGGTTCTTGATTTTTAATCTGCGATATATAATTGAAGAAGAAATAATTTTTTCACAAGCAAACGGCAGATTTAGTTTCAAATTTACTTTCAACTAATTGTAAGATAATTTTAGTGAAAAAATATGTACAAATTTGATTTCTCATGATAACTTTAATATTTGCAAATGGTTATCAAACCTTTTATTTACATTTGTGTCCTTTTTCCGTAAATTCAATGTGTTCATTTTCGATGTTATTTTTTACAATTCAAACTAAAAACACACATCCTAGCATAAGCTTGTTCTAAGAAAATTTGTAGATATAATTGAGTCGAACAAATTTGTTTACTAAAATGTTATTGTAGCATTTCATAGCATTTTTTTCATCTCTCGTGTCGTTTTCTCAAAAAAAATTTTTTTTTTATCTTATTCATTAGGATTAAAGTAAATCTAGTCGTCCTATCTGAAACTTATGAATAACAAATTTGTAGATCATTTTTGGGTGAAGAACTTTTGTCTATTAATTTTTTTTCGTACCTTGTGTCGGTTTTTAAAATTTTTTATTTTTCATTTTTAATGTTATTTTTTAAGAGCAAAGCAAAAATTACGCATACTATCAAAAAATTATCAATTTTTAATTCTTTTTGCGAAAAAAACAAAAACTACGTGTCCTATAAAAAAGTGATTGATAAAAAATGTGTAGATCTTCTCTGTTTGCATGATTTTTCATTATTTTTTTCGTATCTTGCATAGTTTGACCGCAAAATAGAATTTTGTATTCTCAATTATTTTTTGTGTTATCAAAATTTGGATTTTCGAAAAAAGTCAAAAAGTTGTTATGATAGTTTTATAGGCATTTCAAGGAGCAATGTTTTTCTTCTCTTGACCTTTATCCTTTCAGGCCTTGAAAAATTATGCGAAAGCACAATCCAATCTGATCAATCTTTCGAAAGTTATCGTGCCTACACGATAATACAGACTAAGTCACACTTTACATAAAACCAATAGGTTCTGACTAGGAAGAGAATGTAAAGAACGTTTTTCTTTCTTCTAAGAAATTATGAATCTATGATAAAATGATATTGCTCTAAAGAGTTCTTTTCTTCGTTTAATAAATTTTTTTGCGGAAAAAAATTCTGCCAAATAGGATTGAAAAAATATATTTCATACGTTTTTAATATCAACGTGACATTTTGGTAATATTTCTGAAGATAAAAGCCTTATCTAACCTATGATCTTAAATGAATTATAATTCCATAAAAAACTTTATTGCAAAATGTTTGTCAAAGAGTTCTTTACATTTACTCTGTCTACAATATGATATGCGCTCTGAGTTTCTCAAGGTGAAAATTTTCCATGCATGCGATATATGTTAGGGAAGGGGAAAACATAAATATCAGACACCAAATATGAGAATATTCATTAGTTACGCTCTTCTCAAAATTCTGCGTTAATCAGTTTCTTCTACACTGTGAAAAAATGAGGGTCTTTCATATTCTGGTCTTAACCTTGGACGTTATGTTTAATTCTATTGGTAAGTAATTAATTAATTACGATACGATTTTTTAAGTATTTTCTTCATTATAGTAAGTAAATTGGAATATATCTGTTATATGTGGCGTGGAACAAAGAAACCAGCCTTACAGCACCTTTTTATCTTTTCGAGAAAATCGTGTTTTCATGGGACGGGCCCATGCCTTGCGTTAAATAAAAGTCATATAAAAAGCGTTATATTTCTTTAAATTTTGTCTACACAGATTCTAGAATAGACTTGTTTGATCGGTTATTTTTTCGCTCTTTAGAATCATTCAAATCCTCGCGTTAGATTTTTGGTGCTGTAAGATCGGTTTCTTCGTTCCACGCCACGTAGATTAATAAAATAAAAAACAATTGCTACCATTAGTATTGTTTTTTTTTTGCTACAGGGAATTCTATTACAATTTCACTTTCAGTCATGTAAAATGAAATAGAGTCATCTCTTCCTTTTTTTCCTGCTACTATGTACTTCTCACTTGCATACCATATTAAAACCTCCCTTCATAAACCTCCTCCTCCCATTTCGAACGTCCCATGTGACCCCTTCTTTCTTCATCCATAACCTCCCGGAGACAGGCTTGTGCAATTCTGCTTCCCTTTTTCCTTTTAAGTTTCTCTTCAAAACTCCAGGCTCATTTGAGTTGCCTGACGATCATTTTCTCTCGTCCTATTTTCCCCCAGCATATAACTTGAACAGCTCCAACTCACTCCTAAGACCCATCTCAAAAATCTCTCATGCAGACTTTCCACTCTCTTATGCTCTTTCCATCCCCAAATTTCCACTCCATAACTTAACACTGACGATACGAATACATCGAACATTCTCACTCTCATCCTCCAGTTGCCCTTGAACCCTCTTCAACCTATAACCTATAATTATTCCATTACTTTATTCGCGCATTCTAAATCTTTTTCTCATCTGCAGCTCGCTTCCTCCCGCTTCGAATGAAAACCCTAGGTTCACTAGTTAGTCAGTTGCAATGTGGGCGGGGGAGCCCAAAAGATGCCCCTGGCGCTCAAGCTATGAATCCGATTGTGCCACACCCGTTTTTATTCTCAAGGCAGTACTCCGAATCCGCCTATCTTCGCCGAGTGTTTTTGGATCTCGGTGGGTTTCGTTGTTACCAAGATTCTGAAATTATACCTCTCAGGTGCCAGGCGTACCTATCGCACAGTAAATGACGTCCTCCTTTGTTGCTCAGGCAAAGTGATCCTCACCCACTCTGCCATTCGGCAGCCTCCCTAGCAGGCCGCAGGATAGAGGATACCGTCAGAGTAGGGTGGACGGAGCGATCCCTCTCAGGTCATCAGTTAGATGCACAGATTCGAAGCACTCTCTTCGTGTGTTATGTAAGTGCATGTGTGTGTGTGTTCATTACTCGAAATTGGCAAGCGACCGCCGAGCAAGAGACCCCCGTAGGTGCCTCACGTACAGAAGACCCCGTAGGAGCCTCAAATGCAAGAGTCCCCCGTACGAGCCTCAAGCGCAAAGAAATCGCTGCCTCATTTTCGAGTCTTCTCAAAATCGGCTTCGACCTCCAAGGTTAGGAACTCGAAAGAGCCCATTTATCGATGGTAAGGCACAATCTTTTTCTGACGGGACCTACAGTTTAAGGTGGGTTCCGAACCACCGAAGCCCCGGTAGAAGTACATAGAAAAATTTCCATAGGTACCCGGCTCAGGGATCGAATACTCTCATCATCAGCTTCATCGCTATTTCATCATCCTCTACTAGCACTACGTCATCTGCATATTCTATTGAATACACTTTACATGTTCCTAATGTTGTTCCCCCTTTCCCTTTCATCTTCATTTTATCCTCTAAAAATGAATGTTTTATCGTTTTTGCAATGAAAACGCTTATCATTATTTTCCGCCAAAACTGTTTTTTCATAATTACCAATTTGGCGCATATTTCAAAACAGAAATTGCATCGCATCACTATTTTTCTAAACAAAGAAAATTATTTGATGTAAAAAATTAATATGAAAATCCAGAAATACGTGCGGTATTTTTAATTGTTGCAGTATCCTGCACCCTCACCTCGGAAGAGTTAATTTTTTTTTGGCACTCTTTGCCGAATTTCCAAGTTTTAAAACTGAAGTGAAGAACTTTCCTCTCTAAAAATCGAAACTTCCAAGGTTCTCTGCATTTTCCAGAAAACATATTTCTTAGTCAGAAAAAATGAAAAAATGCGCGATTTGCCGAATATTCAAATTAGCTTTTAAATTAATAAAAAAAAAAGTAAGTTATAACGGATTAGGTGTATCTATGTATATATATTCTTAATACACATTGAAATAATCACTTGTTAATACGAAGGAAATGTTAAACGATCGCTTTCTCTTATTGAACTTTTCACCATTGGAGTTTTCTAGTTGATTTAAATAAAAAATTGAAGCATCCTTATGAATTACTTGGCAAACCCTTATTTCAAAATTTATGTTTTAACTAACGTATACAAAATAAAATAATGCAATCGCGCTCGTCACATTTTTATTACATTTTTAACATTAAAAATACCTGAATCTTTTTTTGCCTTTTTACAGAAATGTCGTCAGGTATTCCGCCTAAAACAATGGACTTGCTGGCCAATTTCGGGACGAATAGCGAAAGTTCTCATCATCAAGGTAGCTACAGAAAAAATAAAAATTGATAACAGAAATTTTAATGAGTCATCAGTTTTTATAATGAAATTTCTAAACTTTCAATAATCTCTTGAACCAGTAAATATTTTACACGCGTGGAACCTTATTTCCAATGTATGAGAGAAAAATTTTCGAAAGTGTATACCATACAGGCATTTTTTTATTTTCTTTTATCGCGCACGTTTTTTGTGGGCAATTCACTTTTCAAAGCATGCTGTTATATTGTATATTTCTCTAGAAGAAAAGAAGAATCATAACTATGAGTAAAATTCAGTATTCTGCGACCACCTTGAGTGCATGAGATGTAAAATCGCGAAACAGACGACTTCAGATGCATGCTTTTGTTTATGTGCAAGCATGTTCGCTGCAGATACTTTGTTTTTCGTTGACAGTCCTGAGGACCAAATCTGTCGGATAAGACGGTTTTATCTGCATTGGAGAGCATTGTTTATACATGTTATGTCCTGAATTCGGCTCTATGTCATATCAGTTTTGCTCTTCAAAAATTGACCTTGGCGCAATTTGCTATCCCGGACTCCATTCCAGTCTCTCAAGTGTACTCCTCGACAATCCTTTGAGCTAGATTTAGTTCGTGTGAATTTCTAGCATGGATCTTGAGAGCATCCATGTAAAATACATGCGTGACCATATACTTTCGATATCCGGTTTCGTCGCACAAGTACTCCTGAGAATGGCAAAGTGCAACAGATAGTGGCAATAATGTGACGCAAAAGGAAAGAGGGGTACTGGTGTCGTTCTGAAAGACGCCTTTCTGAAAGTCGACGCTGTTAGTTGCCACACGATGTTTTCCAGATGAGATAGTAAATCTGGTTTTTCATAGCAGCATCAATCTCACTATGCACCGCAACATGTATGGATAAACCTCCAAACTTTTCAATAGACGGATGATTAACAAGAGGTTAAATCGAAAGATTTCCGGTGGTCGATCCAGGCTATCGATAATTAGCGCTGGTAAAATTCTACATGGTCGCGAATACATTTATCGGGGAGTAGGTTCTCCCGATATCCTGTTACGTCTTTTTTTGAGCCCCGTTGTTTGTACATCTCTTGCCAAACAGATCTGACTCTCTGAAATATTATGCCGTTGATGACAGCTTTAAAGATCTTATTGTTCAGACAAGTTATTACGCTGTAATTCTTAAGGTCTGACAAGTTTCCCATCTCCGGGAGGACCACTGTGCGTTCTTTCGCCAAACACTCAGGAGAAGTCTCTTCCGACTTCAGATATGAGGTAAACATGCGGGCCAGATGCTAGTGGGTAAAAAAAACTTCCTCCGTCAGAACGTCCTGATGCGATGATCACGGAACGAAATAGTTCTTATGCCTTTAAATACACTTTCTACATCCTCCGTAGTGATAGGTGGGCATTCCTCCTCAGGTGTTATGCTGGCGCTGCACAGCTTCATAAAGCTAGTTATGTTCTTTGTGTCTTCATACAGTGAATAATGGACTTCGAAGACTTCTCTCCGAAATTCCACGAACTCCTCTTGCTCGGGCGTTTGGTCGACAGTAAACGGAGGGTCTTGGAGGGGTCAGATGGGTCAGAAAAAAACTGTAATTGTCTATGACCCACCTGTCCCTCCGCTCTAGACTTCGCTTAGCGCCAGATAGTGCTCATATTCTGTCAACAATATGCTGCAATGTAACCTTGTCGCTCAGGGGGCATACTGGTGGCATAGCACTGCAGCATGGACGATCGTCTCTCAGTCGATTAGACTACTTAAAAGTATTCAAATTTTTCCAATCCATCACATTGTCTGCATGTTCATTGGCTCTCATAATTCTAGGGATGTGAACATTGTGGTCCGACCCATTGTCCGGAGTCCTACGCGTTCGATTGTTCTGAAACGCACTTGCAACTATGTTTGGTGGTATCATTGTAGTTCTCACGAGCAGCTGGGGAAAAGTTTTGTCAGCCATCGCAGAGCCAAGCATGCGTGGGTGAGACTATGTAATCTTGAAGATCGCTCGGTTTAACAAAGGCACCGGTTGAGACATCACTCCCTTTAGGACTATCCCTGGACCATTTTCCGTAATGTTCTTAAACTATTTTGCAACTCAAGTTATTTAAACTGCTAGTTATTGCAACTACGGTTTTATTATTGCCATCGAGCTATTGTAAAACTAAATAATAAACACCCAACTTTACAACCAATACTTTTTCCGTGCACCTAGGTAAAAATATCCGCTAAATGTCTTCAAGATGTGAAAATGATCTAACGATATTTGTAAATCTTTCAAATATTTTGGAATATCTTCAAATCCTTAAAAATTTTTGAAGCTAAGTGTTCAACTCCTCAGGTCATTACATCAGGTGGAATTAATTTTTGCTGCAGATTCCAATATAAGAAACTATGATGATTCTTCCGAAGGTATACTCTTAGATATTATGACGATAATCTATGAAAACTTGCAGAATCTATAGATCTGTTACAATACAACAAAATTTCAAACGAAAATTAATAAATTGTAGTAATAGATTGCAACGTCGTTACGAATAATATGTATCACAACCCCATCTAGTTTTTTCATGGATAAAAGAACTATTCAAAAGTCAAAGACGAACTCAGCACGTTTTCTATGAAATGCCTTCAACACAAAGGTGCGGACACCAAGAATATGTTTCTTAATTTTGTATCTGGGATTTCTTTCAATTATTTTTTAATAAAAAACAGAATCTGCGCCAGAGCCGTTTTTAACCAAATTACATTTTTAATTCTATAAATTTGAAATACCAAGCTATTCATAAAAAATAATCTTCTGCTTCTTGTCGCAGACAGGCAAAGTTCTTCTACCAAGTCTCCTCTTCGTGACAGGTCCAGGTCTCCTCCTGCTCAGCATAGATCTCCATCTCCCACGCTTATAATTTTATCTAACGGAAGAACATATGGACTTGAACATCTTGAATTTATTCGGCTTATTCCTTTAACGAATCCAGACCGGCTTTTCGAACTTCGCAAATACACTTTTCCTGTGAATACACGAATTCGAATATTTAAAAGACGGGGTTTCTTTGGGCCATTGCCAACTCAAGAACAAATTGTGTTATCAACATTTGATGGTGATATCTTCGCAATATTGGAGAGTACTGATGTTTTAGCTGGACTTTATAGACATAATGTTCGCGCTCAGCGTAAAGTACGAGCAAAAATAAACATGGAAAGCGGCACGATTACTGCATTGACTTCAGATGAAATCACGGAAGTTCCAGTAGGCTCTACTCGCTCAATCTTATCGAATTTTGTAGTGGAGCTTTCAATTTTCAATCGTACACATCATTAATTTAAGTTACAAGAATGTAAAACTAAAATATAGAACAGCATGCGATTTAAAGTCTTGTTGAAAGGTTAATAGTAACTTGTAATTACTGAAAAAGTAATAAAAGGTCAATGTACTATGATTACCTTTTTGTTTGTAACCAAAGTGCATTAATTTCTAAAGAGCCCACTACTCGAAACTTTTGTTTTCTCCAGGACGTGTGCTCAATCATAAAAAGAATTCCCTTACAATTTCCGTTTTTTTCGAGATATAATTTTTCTTCATACAGAGCGTTTTAAGTATTAGGAATCATATATTGTGAAGACATCAAACCTACACTCCTTTAAAAATTTTCTGAATGAAATGGTTTAAAAAATTTCCAGTTGAGACTCAGATTTTTATCCACGTGCTATTCGAAAAAATGGCTTTATTTTTCTTTAATGAGCCTCGGTTGAGGTAATCAAATTTCTTCCCTTAGACTGATTGATGAAATATGAATATGCATATCACAGAAGGTCAAACTTGACTATAATTAATACGAAAACCGCTACAGTACATATTATATAATATAATCAAGCACTCGAATAATCTTTAGTTACACTCTGAACCAAATTCGTCTTTAACGCAATAATCAATTTTTCACATGATTACAAAAAATGGCGATCGTTTATACCCTGGTCCTCATCTGGATGGTCATCACTCATTCCATTGTTGAATATAATACTATATAATATAATATAATTCTATCTATAATTATAAAAAAGTTTTTTATCAGTCCGCAAATATCAATTTGTCCTACGTAATCCGCATTTTATTTCAATTGTTATTCTTTTCCAAACTCTCTTTAAGTTTGTCCGAAATAAATACGAGTTTAATCTGAATTCATTACGGCGGAATCTAGAATGTGTGTTATAAGAAATTAAATTTAAAAAAAGTTTCTATTGACACGGAATCAAAAGAAAATAAAGAAATACGGTCGTATTAGAAGAAAGTGAAACATGGAAATTTAAGCTTTCAAAACTGAACTGTAATTTTAAGCCCGTAGTTTCAAAAATTAAACTATTGTATAACAAAATAGCATACATCAAATGAAACAACAGAATGACCACTAGATACACTAGTCACTGCTGACTTAATTCTTCATCAGCACAATAATTGGTTTTTGCTCTAATGCGAAAAATGCGATTTTTTGTACTTTGCCGTCCATCGTACTTTTTTGTCCGTCTTAATCCGAATCAATCTTCCAGATTAGCGACAGGCGGACACCATCACCAAAACTTGGTTGTTTGATTTTTAGTTCTCAACACGTGGAGATCCGTTTAAAAACTGAGATGTGAAACTACGGATGATTCTAATACTTTTTGTATCATAAGTGATAAAAAGGAAAAGAGAGTGGTATGCTACCCTTCGTACAGTCTGCATTTCCAAATATGACCGGAACAGATTTAATTTCTATCTCTATTGGACTGCCAAATCGCCGATATTATCGGATCATGTTAATTTTTCTTGCACATATTGCGAATTTCTAGAGACAAAAATCGGGTGACATGTTAAATGACAAAACAGGCTATTTCGGATTGATTCAGAAATTGCGACCAATTTTTCAAAAACTGAATTCTGTCCAAAATTGCAAGCGGGTGATCTTAAGCTCAATCATTGTTATAATTATACGAAAGAGTAGGGGAATAACTGCCCGTATCGCTGAAGTAAAACCTATTGTACTATACCCTAAAATTTAACTATCTTCCATGGGGTCAGTCTTTACCATGAAGGCATACACTGATTTGCAGGATATGTCATAAAAGAATTCTGGTTCGAGAAAATAATCACCCAGATATTCGTTTCTGAGGTATGCCAGTGCATCGCATTTACAACGTATGTAATGAGCTGTGTCCTTACAAAAATCACACTTTTGACAAAAAGGGTTGTCTCCAATCCTAATGTTGGTCAAGTGTTTGCTGAGACGGCAGTCTCCAGTTAGCATCCCTACTACGTCATGAATCTGCCTTTTTTGTATATTGAAGACTTTATTAGTCCTTCTAGTACATGTACCAGATATAAAATTCCTGCAATGCACCATTCTTTTGATTTCCTTCCAATATCTCGCATGCTCCTCCAAAATCCATTTACCAAGGGCTCCTTTCCCCGATTTGTAATATATACTGCAGTAGGTTTCAAGGCCAATCAGGTGCTGTGAAGCTCCCATTTTAGGCAGTGCATCTGCTTTCTTGTTACCTTCAATATCTTCATGGTCGGAAACCGTGATCAGGCTGATCCTGTTTTTACCGGAACATTAAGAGGATCTAGAAGGCAACTCCAGACTAGTCTGGAAGTAAACTCTTTAGATGTAAGAGCCTTAAGTGCTACGTGGCTGTCAGGACTAATGTAAATGGACTTGCCTTTATGAGGCTGCTTAAAAATTTGCTCCAGGCAAGCTTTAATAGCTATTGTTATATCCTAAGGCCCTGCAGGGAATGTGCCCAGTACTGTTGTTGTCTCAGCCGTGGGAGTTCAAGAGCTGCCTTCTAGTTGTTTAATAGTACAGATTAGTACAGTCCTTGGCAACCATATCGTTGAGTCCCAATCGCAAGTTCAATTCTTAAATATACTTTTATTAGAGCAGCAGGAAATCTCAACATCACCACCATCACTGCCTATGATTTCTAATAAAGAAAAGAATCATGAAAATAACGATTTGTTCATTGATTTCGAATCATCAGAAGTCAGCGGCGATGATAATAATGATATGAAACTGGCGAAGCTGCCATTACGAAGCCATTACAAAGCTGCCATTAAGAAGAGCTTAAACAGACTTTTGTTCTCGTACTTAAAGTTTTTTGATTATGAATATAATGTCATTGTTGTGACCATAAACTAATTCGTGAGAATCCTTCCTGCACACGTAGTCAGCCTTTACATTTTTTCTTGCTACCATACACTGTAATAGGGAACCTCCAATCTTCGAGGACCTTCTGCGCAAAACATGAAAGATTTTTGCAAAAATTTCTTGTACTTGATATATTTTCTGGTGCAAACAGGTTCAGTTGACCTGTACCGCTTCTTGTGTGCATTTGTAGAAATCAATATTTCCTTATAACTTTTCAAATTATCGCTTATATATTACTCTTAAGGAGTTTTTCTAAAGAGCAATTCAAGAAGACCATCAGTTTTCAGGTACTTTCTTCCATCAACGTGGATATATTGTCCCTCAAAACTAATGGGTTTATCAACAATGTTAAGGCTGCCATCAGTGAGTTTACGCACACTTCTTAATCATCATCAGTCATGAAGGAAGCTTTATCGTCCTTCTGCTCGACATATTTTTTCTTTACAGGCTCATTTTGCCTAACTTTCTCTTTCTCTTTGTGAAACTTGGACAAATCCTTTTCTGTACCTACCCTGTTTGAGATATCTGGCCTTGTCAATTACTATAAATCCATACTTGTCAGTATTTCAACGTGCGAAACATGAGTCTCGAAATTGAGAATAGCTTATATCAGTGTTCATATGATCATCATATACATTTCTGAAATTTCTTTCGTCCTGCTTGAAAAGTATCAACAGATTGACATCATCTAGAATCAGATGTTTAAGAATTTGAGAATGAGTTCAAAATAAGTGAACACTGTCAACATGAGCGGGCCTACCCATACGAAAAATCAAATAGAATGATCAAATTTGGTTAAGCTTCCCTTGGCGGTATTAATTCTTCATGCTCCCTGAAAAGAAAACACAACACGACATATACTTTATGTAACACGCGTTTCAAGAATTTGTATATTGGTTCTTTGATGGATTTTGAGTAGAAATAGACATGGTCAAATTTCAAGCCGTTCGGATGTAAGATTAGAGTAAGTAGTGTATTTGTCTTGCCACAATTTGATGGTCCACAAAATGCTGCGCGAATACTGTCTGGTTACGTGCTAACCTTCGTTCAGTGAAGAATGATTGTGCACCGTAAAGCGAATGAAGTGTCACGTCATCAACTAGGTGAAGGACTGATCTACAAAGTCATCAACAACCTGCCATTCGATTTGCAGTTGCGTGGCTACCAAAACTGTGGTCAAGGAGCTAAGATAGCCAAACATCTTGCTAGAGGTGATCCTGACAACCGTTTAGACGCAGCGTGCACAGAACACGATATTGCATACTCGCGAAATCGCGAGAACGTTAAGTAAAGCCTGGCAGTGTATTTTTGATGGAGATAGTGGCATTGATGAGAAAGCGGCAGCACTAGCAACAATCACATGTTAAATGCCAAAACAAAGTTCGGTATGAGGTTGAAAAAAACGGAAACCCAGTTTAAAAAAGAAGAAACCCAATTCGAATATGGAACCAGCTACGAAAGTAAAAACCCAACATTCTTTAGAAAGGTTGCGAATAAGGCTAAAAAAGCAATGAGACAAAATAGTGAAATAGAGGTGCACGGGAAGCTGGCGTAAGTACAGGCGATGGACATAGAGTACAAAATCCACGTTTCCTACGAATCCCTTCGAAAGTCGGGGATATTTTGTCACTCCTTCCAATTTTTGCTTGATTCAGTGCACTTGGAGCTTTTACCGGTAGAGCAGCAGGTGTAGCTAAGGCGGTAAATGATGCTAGCGCAGCTAAAACAACTGGCAGAAGCTCAGTGTCATTAGAATGCGATGGAGGCTAATGATCTAAAGTAACATTCACACCTAAAACCCTACAGAAAAGCATAAGGTCTTTATATGAAATCGTACCGAAAAGGACAGGGATTTCGTCCAAGATCGACACCAAAAATCTTGTAATGTAGCTACCTCAACATGCACTTACTGGTACCAATCTTTCTAAGTATGCTCAAGCTCTGAAGATTCCACATTTTCGTGGAGTTCCGCTATTTTCAATCTTGATGATATTTACGGCCCTGGCCCCCACTGGGTAAGTTATAGAAAAATCAGTTTTAATGTCCTATACTTGGACAGTTTCAGTAATCCTATCCCACCATCCGATGTTTCAGATTACCTCGGTGTTCGTAGCGTAATAAAATACAATCATGACAGATATCAGGACCATAACAGTGTTGAATGGGTACACTTGTGCTTAAAATTTGTATCTGGAAAGCTGCATATAAAAGATGAATACTGCCTATATAAGAGTGTATGATGAACGGACTAGAGTCAGTATAGAGAAGTAAACCATCATGGATGAATCATTTACTCGCACAATAATAGAACATTCTTCTATGCTAGACGCAGAGTATTTTCCACCAATAGAACTCTTACCTCATAGTTCCTGCGGACTCATTGAATTGCTCACATTCAATGCGATTCCTAATGTTCACACCAGAAAAAATTAAATCCATGTCGGTGATCGGGTGGTGATCAAACCTACTGGCAGCTATGATATTGAAGATATTGAGAGTTATGTCTAGAACGCTCTAGCAACTGATGGCATTACAATAAACATTCAGACCATGTAACGAGTGAACCAGCTGACCAAGTCAGTCCTGAGATCGATATTTTTTCACTCATATTGAACAAAAAAGTTCAAATAACTTAATGTAGCATTCAGCGTGCTAAATTTACAGCACGATATGTAATTCCGCGTGGATGTAAATTGAGAAAATGAAGTAAGGGTATAGCTTCCAGTTTAATTTTTTCTGCAATTTTTTTTTCTAATTCACACCGAAAAGAAGCAGAAACATGTACTTTATTGCCTTCTCTTTCATTTTCCAAACGTTCAGAGCGATATCTTATTTCGTTTGGACGTAAGTTGGGAAAGAAAAATTAAGAACTAGTTTCGTCACGTGACCCACTCGTTATATGGCCTTAAGCCAAATAATAACACATAATGCAGAGAGATAAAGTGTGATCGTGCAGTGATCATTCAACCACACGATTCCATTGGACGATTGTTGTGATTCACACTATGTTTTCTCGAAACCAATAAAACTCATACTTCTGAACTACCTGTGGCTATTCTCAAAGTCAACGCTCTAGGAGTTGAGTGCAATATCACTACGGGAGCTCACATCAGCAATCGCAAAACTCACATGATTTATGAATTCTTGCCAGTTGTACCACCCACATAGAAGTTCGATGAAGTACCATCACACGTCATTTATCTTCTAATCGCTGTGGAGACAATACATCAAATTCAGCTCCATATAGTTGATCAGGACAAAGCGCGAACATCTTAAAACGTGCTTTTTCTGACACAGCTAGGCCTGCAGATCAAACCTCTGGGAAAAAGAGACTAAAACCTCCATTCAATTTTATGGAGATGCAGGATGGCTCGATATCCTGAAATAAACAAGAATTCTTACCGATGATGGCGGATGCATTGATGTCACTATATCACGCAGTATGATTTGGGGATTCGTTGAAGATTATCGAAAAATCATTGTTCATTGGAGAAGATTTTCTCACAACTATGAGTTTTCGTTCATAGGAATTGTATGTATACCCCTCTGAGTGTCATTGATTGCTCAACACAAAATGAGTTTCTCAAACAGGCCTCAGTAGACGTTCGTTTGAAATTTGAATCTGCAGATAATTTTCCCGCTGAAACTGCAGCCTACTGTCATATTATACATGAACGTATTATTCAGTAGCATCCCCTTAGCGGAAAAAGAAGTTATAAGAGATATGATTTCAGCATCAGCATCAGAGTTCAGTTTTCATCGATATGGAGTTCATCCCGTACGTGCAATGCTTTGAGAAGCTCATGAACCAATTCGTCTTCAAGGAATTAGCTATAATTCCTCTTTGGGAAGATGCTCGTTCAACCTATGGTCTACCTGTTCAAACCTCCCTACCACTATCGGATGTCAATGAGAAGCATATCTGTTTATGATCTGATAGGGATGTATCCGCCGATATCCGTCGCCGAATGATGTGCGTCACATCAAACTCTTGTTCGGCGCCTGCTCCCTAAATTTGACTCAATTTTTATTGCCAGCAGGTCTCTAGAAAGAAACCTAGGGAAACCAATAAATTCAATATCGCCTCTGACATAAAATGCTGCCCTAGGTGTTTCTACAAGAATATCATAAGTGACTAATGCGCGCTTTTTACTAAAAATCCTTTTCTTGAGTTTGTACCTGGGATGTGTTACAATTATTTTTAGTGAAAAAAATCTCTGCCAGAGCCGATTCTAACAAAATTCGATTTTTTGTTTTAGCAACTCAAAATATCAAGATACATGTAAAAAATTAATCCTCTGTTTCTTTTCGCAGAATTCAGTTTACAGTTCAAGTGCTCACCTAGTGGTGCCCTTACTTCTGGTGTACCTCGTCGCATACCATCTTTATCTTCTTCTCCTGAAAAACAGCCTTCTTCTGCTGAGCCCCGTCTTCATGCCAGGTCCAGGTCTCCTCCTGCCAAGTATCCTACTGCCAGGTATATATTTTCATCTACCACGCTTAGCTTATTGCTTCATCTGACAGTTAAGGATATGGACTAAAATTTATTCAGCTTATTCCCTTAAAGAATCCGAACCGGTTTTTCAGACTTCGAAAATACTCTTTTTCTGCTGATGAAGGAATTCAAACATTCGAAAGAGGAAAGGTCTTTGGGCCCATGCCAACCCAAGAACATCTCGGAAATACCAGTAGGCCTCTGTAGCAAAATCCTACTGCAGTTTAAAGTAGAGCATGTAAATCACAATCCTCCACACCATTATCATTATCAGGTCCTTTTGGCTACTTTCTTACTTGACTACTTCCTTATAGTATAATTTTATCTATCTTTTTTCAACGCTGTTTTGTTTCAAGCACAATCAGTTGAGTGACCTTGGATGCCACTTTCCGACTCTGAGAATGAAAGGACGATGCAGAAAGTCGAGATGGGATTCGTCAATGGGTTAGTTTGGCAAGGCGCATCTTTATGAGCCCGAATGCAGTTGAGTTTAAGTTTCGGTTTTGTTCTACAAGCTGCTATCAGGGACAATGACAGAATCCGACAAGTCGTACGCAGACAACCTCCATGCTGCTTAACTTGAATGTATCGGATCCAGCACGACGTTTGACGGTAAGGAGAACTGTGTGTATTTGAGTTTCAAGTCCCCATACTTATTCGGTAAGATGATCTCAATCTTGGTGACGTTTCCCTCATTGAAGTCGAGAAAACGTAATCAAGATGCTGTAAGTAGGTCGTGTATCAGCAGTTTCTTTATCTCTTGAACAGATGATCTCAAAATCACTAATGCTTTTTTAGACTGTCTTGTAATACGCCCTACTTTATGTCATCGATTACCACGAAGATTTTCATGTGTGCGATGTCATAAAATTATATCCTTCATAAGTGGATCAACCTGGTCAGCAATTTCTCAATGTATAGAGAGGAAGATTGAGAAATTGTGGACGTTTGTAAAATCTTCTTTATGTCAGAAAAATGCGAATTCAGTTCAGTTGTCCAGGTCGCACCATGGCATGCTAGTGTTTGTTTGACTTATGTTTTAAAAATATAGACTACTGGAAAGCTACGTTGCAATTTCCGCAATGCAGCCCAGCGTCTTACTTTTGATTTCACAAGTAGCCTTGTCAAACGTGAATACTGTGTTTTCTGCATTCCATTTTTTAACGAAATTACTTTCAGTTTCGTTTATGGACTGCACAAAAAGTTTCGAGATGTTACAAGGCGAATTGTAACCCCAGAATATAACATCAATGCCCAACAATAGCCCAAGAATAGCCTAAAATTACGGCATAAGGAAAAATTTTCAATTCCATCGTAAAGGTGATAGCTTAACACACCTTCTCTCAAGGTAACTTATCTAAATGTGCTGTGAGGCGTATCAGACATTTTTTCCCCTCGTGTGTCTTGATAATATATTTTTTGCATAAATCAAGTTCTTTGGACCTTGTTATTTTTTTATCAACTCAATTATCAGAAAATATACCTTTGCAGATGCACCTATTTAAAAATACGTGAAAGTGTGTTAGGGGATAATATCTTAGCAAGTTTGAGAAAAAATCCCTGCAGTAAGATCGATCGAAATATAATTCAAGGGGTGTTAGAAATATTTTTTAATTTTTTACGACGAAATAATTAAAGAACGTCCGACGTGATAACAGTTTTTGGCCCCACGGATTTTTTTCATCAATTCAGTGACCCAGGGGATAATATCCTAACATCCTTAAGAAACCACCTTCGCATTCATATTGACCAAACTTTATTTTAAGTGGTTTTATAAATATTTTTTCATCCCCTGCTAAGAAAGGAAAACTAATTAATGAAAAGATAGATGTTTACTGATTTGTAACTGATTTTTCCACTAATTTCTTTATTAAAACAATGACTTTTGTATTAAAACTTCATATTTTCTCATTGAAAATTTCTCAACTTGGTTCAAAGTTCCACTTCATTTTTAAAAAATAAATTTTCTTATTGAAGATTCATATTTTATTTGAAAACTCATCCCCTTGGTCAAAAATTGAACTATTAGGTTGAAAACATATTCCTTTTTCGGTTGAAAACAAATTTCTAAAATAAAATTCAAATATTTTATTTTTGGTTAAAAATTAATCTCTCTCAGTTCAATATTTATGTATGTAGCTGTTTGAAAATGCATTTATTTAATCAAAAGTTTATCTTCTCAGCTTTAAAATTTATTTCTTCTGGTAGCAATTTCACCTTTTTTGGTTAAAAACGCAACTGTGTTGCTAAAAAACTGTGTATGGTTGAGAATACAACTTTTTTTTTAAAATGCGTGTTTTTGAGTTATTTACCATGCATAATTTATTTAATAAAGCTATGAAAAATTGTCGTAATACACTTTGCGCTGTAGTATTTTCAATTATGTGAACAGCAAAAACAATTGAAGAAAAATGTTTTTAAAAGAAACCGGTAAATTGAAATATTCTTTATAGAAATTGTTACAAACTATTACATAAGGTGTTATGAAATGCCTGATATTTAGATAAATTTTAGTTACATAAAAAACTTTCTTGCCAAACTTTTGTCACAGAGCACCTCATATTTACTCTGTCTACATTATGTTCAACTCGCTGTGTTTTTCAAGGTAAAAATTATCCATGAAGGCAATTTATGCTCGGGAAGGGGAAAACACAAATATCTCATACGAAATATCAGAATATTCATTAGTTACGCTCTTCTTAAAATTCTGCTTCAATCAGTTTTTCATACACTGGAAAAAAATGACAATCCTTTATACTCTGGTCTTAACCTTAGACGTTATTTTTAATTCTATTGGTAAGTTAGTAATAAATTATAATATCATTTTTAAATATTTCTTTTAATATATTAAGCAGGTTAGAACATATCTGTTATATATTATTGAATGTAAAATACTATTTGAGCAATATGATAACAAACAATGAGAAGTAGTAGGCTCCAGAAGCTACGATCATGGTTCCTCAAAGCAACCAATACCGGTTAAACCGGAACGTGTACGTCATCCACTCCTGCTCCTTCTACGCTTGAAGGTAAGCAAAAGCGGAAAATTTACGCAGGAGATTTCGTACAACACTATTCCTTGAAGTTCGGTCTATAGACGTGGATGACCTTTAGCGGCAGACGTTACAGTCGGAGATGAAGGTTTCACCGCTGGATCCATTTTTAGAGCTACCCATTTTTGTAGAATGTTATGGAGAAGAGTGCTGACGAACCAGATCAGGTCATCACAGAAGCATAGCCCTTTGTATTCGGTTCCCAATGGACTTTAGCTTTCATACCTCCAGTACAGCCGATTATGAGAACTACAAGATGGACCTATTAGCCTTGGTATAGCCTGCTTAGCTCGAAAATAAGTGCTTGATATTTCGGCCGTTTTACTTTCTCCTTTGCCGTGATATTACCATCGGCTGGTGCCGAGAATTTGATCACGTGAATCATCTTGGAGGCCAATATCAGGCTTCCTAGCACTGGCAAGATGGGCAATATATCAACACCATAGAGATGGTAATATAACACTTTTAGAGCCGCATTGTGTCTCTCTATATATCCGTAGCATGCATGCTTTGAGCATCCACTGTTGTTGGTATCACCTATAGGTACATTTTATATGCGCTCGCGGTAAACAAAGGTGTTTATAACGCCATCTTGACAGCCAAGAAGAAATCCCACATTCCCGATCTCAATCCAGTAGACTTGAAAAATATGTTGGACAGACCCATCGAGATGTCTTCTCAACGTATAATGCAGTATGATTTACCACGAAGAGGCTTGTCAACATGTTCTCTTAGGAGAAGCGTATGCTCTGCTCCCTGTACACGTCTTTTGAGCACAAAAGGTATTAGTGATGCTAGGCCATGTGTAGTGTCGCTGGAATCAAATGGAAGGCCAAGCTCCTCTGCGGTCCCCTCTACGACATGGTATAGAAACGCCACAGCATTGACGACTTCATGTTAATGTATGAGTCGCATAAGACAATCTTTGATATTTAGAACTGAGCAGGCTGTATCCAGAACCGTTCTTCGATGAAGACACTCCTAACTTAGCAAGCCTGTACCCCCTTTATCTTGAGGGTAGTATATTCGAGGTACAGGAGATGATGACTTCGGTGGATTGTCATCATCTTGCGGGTGCTTCGGTCAACTTGTTTCAACTCATTGACGTTCCATTTTACTGCACCAAACATGTGGAGCAGTACAGAAACGGCCAGAATATTGCTCACCTTGATCTTATTCTTTCCAGATAATTCGAAAGCCCACATTTTTTTTTAATTTGGCGATACCTTTTTTCAAGGGCCGTTTTTCACACATGCACATTTTGAGTTTCCACTTGCGGTATTCCAAGATATGTATATGTTTCTCTATTACCAAGATGTCGACTGGTTTTTCCGCCTATGAGTTGAACATTCTGATCTTCACGCGATGATACAATTTCTAGTCTTTCTTGGTTTAGGTGAACGCAGGCAGAGTTGACAAGTCCGAAGCTCATGCTAATCGCTTTAGAGTACCTATTTAGCGCCTCCACAAGAATAAAAGGTGATTGACCTCATATTATATTTTGCTCGGCGAGCCGAATAGGTATCCAGAGATTGCGTCAATACCTGATCGAGTCCTGTGTAATACAACTGTCTATTATTAAGTTCTCCCTGCGATCTGTCAGCCCTCTTTTGCATCCACGTTGTTCAACTATTGCACTCGATACCGGCTCGATAGATGTTAATATCCTCTCTTTGAGGATGCCATTGAATAGCTTGTATCTGATGTCCAAACAAGCTATGGGCCTCTAGTTCTTCGGATTTAACAAATCTCCGGTCTTAGGGATCAATACCGTGCGCATTCCACTAGCCACTGCGGGATGCGTTATTCTCTGTTAAAGAAAGTAGTGAATATACGAGCTAGATTTCGGTGCGTAGAAATAAACTTCTTCCACCAAAAGTTTTGGACTTCTACTGGTCCTGGCGCTGCAAAGATCTTAGTTCTAGCGATAACTTTCTTTACTTCTTAAGCAGTAATTAGTGGACACACTTCCTCTGGATCGTGTAAACTTTGCCTTCGGCAAAATTAGCGGACGAGTGATATATCTGAAGCTTCTTGATTCAGCTGATAAGTATCTCCATATACTTGCTCCCAGAAGAACTGAATCTCTTCTCGGCTAGGCGGATGTTTAACGGCACGTGACGTTTTGATAAACAGTTGGAAAGGATCAGTGGAAAAGGTGGAATTTTCCTGAATCCACTTTACTTGCACTTTAATATACGCTCGCAAGTCTCACTTAGGAGTATTAAAGTATCGTTACTTCTATTGTCGCTAAGCAGGGAGACCGCCTTCCTAAAAACTACGCAGTTAAGATTTCAGAGATTAGCATCTTCGGGGAGCAAATCGGGGAGACCCATGGCCTCCATTCGACAGGGGCCTATTGTGGGTGGCACTGCGCGATATAGATCAAATATCCACTCTCTCACCCTCCAGTCATCTTTGAACCTTCTCTCACATGCACTCCATACTTGTCCCATTGCTTTATTCGCACATTTTAAACTCTTTCTCATATGCAGCTCGCCTCTTTCTCTCACTTCGAACCAAAATGCTAAGTAGCGAAACTCCAATATGAACTTTGCGACTACGCTATTAATCTTATATTCATATTCTACTCTATACTTTATATTTCTGTAACACATAATCTTAGTCTTATACAACTTCACTGTTAGATAACTCTCACATACTCTTCGAATACCTTCATCATCAGATTCATTCCTCTTTATCATCCGCTACTAGCACTACGTCATCTGTATATACTGGTGAATACACTTAACCTATTCCTAACGTTGTCCCCCCTTTCCCTTTCCTCCCCATCTTTTCCTATAAGAATTATTGTTTCATAGTTTTTGCAATGAAAACTTTATAGAAGAGAATGAGGTATGGTGCCGCGCTTTGACTTTAATGCTTGTCATTTAATTATTTGATAATGGGTGTTTCATTTCATCTTGGCTGGCCTTTACACTGGGATAGAGCTGCCTTCATAATACTGCCGTTGATTTGAAAAATATAAACATTTTAAAATGAAAAGTATACAATCAAATATTTCTGGAGAGTGTGATGTAACGAAGAAGAATTACTTTAGACATTCTCAACACTTATTAGATGTTATCCTGATAATCAAAGTAGAGTATGTGGCGAAAGCAGTTATAACCTCTTAATTCCAGCTGAAATACATAGGGCGCGCCTTATGTCCCATATGTGACGGTGCAAGATCTAATTTATCTTATTATATTCAGAATACTTATAGAAACAAATCATAATACTGAAAGTTTAAGAAAATATTTCACTTAGTAAAATCTCACTGTTCCATGCTTCAAGTATTTCAAAATATGCTGCAAGTGCTTGAATTCGGCCAAACACTTGCCACCAGTTTCTGTCAAAACATTTTTTTCACAATTACTTTGCTGAAACCTATTCTAAACAATATTTGCATCAGATCACTCTTTTTCCAAACCATAAAAGTTATTTTATGTGAAAAATAATATGTGAATCAAGAAACACAGGCGTCATTTATAATTGTCGCCATGCCACGAACTGAATTATACCCTACTCTTCCTTACCTCATAAGATTTAGTTTTTCGTTGCCACTCTTTGCCATATTTTCAAATTTTAAAACCAAAGCATGAAACTTTTCTCTTTAAAACTCGAAACTTTGACAGTTTTCTGCATTTTCAAGAAAAAATTTGTCTTAGGTAGAAATACTGAATCATTGTTCACAGGTTATATGTTTCTAATTAATTCAAATACAAAAATTAAGATATCTTTCAAAATTGCTTGACGGACCTTTATTTCACAATTTATTTTTCAAAAGAATTATAAAAAATGTAATCAGATAATCGAATTGCGCTTTCACTATTTGTAATACATTTTTAACATCACAAATTCCTTAATATGTTTGCTTCTTCACAGAAATATCATCAGGTATGCAGCCCCAAACAAGGGACTTTCTGGCAAATTTCGGGACGAGTGAAGAATATGCGAATCATCAAGGTAGCTACAGTACAAATAAAAATTTATAACAGAAATTCTGATTATTGAACAGTTTTGTTATTGACATTTTTGAAGTTTTAATAATTTCTTGAGCCGGTAAATATTTTACACGCATGGAACCTTATTTCCAATGTTTAAAAGAAAAATGCTTGCAAAAGTATAGTATACCGATATTTTATTTTTTTTATCCAGCATATTTTTCGTAGGTTTTCACCTTTAAAAGCATTCTGTTCCATTACATATTTCGGTTGTACAAGAGAAGAATCATGACCATTTCAGCAACAATTGTTGTGCTCTTTTAGTTTTCTCAAAAAACCAAAATTCGCGTGGAGCTGGCGACTACCACCACCTCTGCCACGGAGAATATGAAAAATTAAAAAATGTATTAATTATAGTTGACAAAAGACAGCTTATTTCTTCTTGAACTACTCTTAAAGTAAAATTTAGTATTTCGCGACCACGTTGAAAGCGTCAAATGTAAAGTCGCGAAACAGAGACTTAAGGTGCATGCTTTTATTTGTGATCATAACCTTTTGTGGCCCGATATTGAGAGATCTGAAATCGTCCTTTATTTATGGAACCACTTCAAATAAAGAAAGTACTAACGGGACTGCAAGCATGATCGTTGCCGATACTGTGTTTCTCGCTGGCTATTCGGAGGACCAAATCTCCCGGATAAGACTTTTGCATCGGCATTGGAGAGCATTTTTTAAAGATGTTACGTTCTGAATGCGGTTTCCTGGCCTGCCCAGGTATCGATAGGTTTCTCCAGCACCGAGGTGTCATATAGCGCTTCAGTCATCGAGCTTAGTTACCTCAGAAACGCCAAAAAGTCGTCTCTGTTTAAGATGGTCAGCTTAAAATCAGTTTCTCTGCACTTCTTGTATAGATCTTAAGACTATATATGTAAAATACGTGAGTGACCTTGTGCTTTTCATATTAGGGTTTGCCGCAGAAGTATCCTTGGTAAACGTGAAGTGCGAGGAATACTATCAATAGTGGGAGGTAGAAAAGGAGGTGGCTCATGTTGCCACGTCACCCTGAAAGACGCCTCTCTGAAAAGTGACATAGTTGTCACACGATGTTTTCCGGATGAGATAGTCAATCTGGATTTCCGGAGGTGCATCAATCTGCCTATGCACCTAACTATATGTGGATGAACCCTTAAACTTTCCAACAGACAGATGATAAGTCTATGGGAGGTTCATCCGAAAGCTTTGCAGTATTCAATTCAGACCATCGATAGGCAGCGCTAATAAGATGCTGCATTCTTGCAGATACATCTATCGATGAGCAGGTTCTCTTGGCATCCGGCTACACCTTTCTTCGAGTCGCGTTGGTCATAAATCTCTCGCAAAACAGAAAAAGTATTTCTTCGTATCGCTGTAAAAATAAAAATATTTTCTCGACTATATCCTCGGTTGCCATAGAACTATTGTAAAACTTAATACAATAACATCATATTGAAGGAAATTTATGAATTTATCTCTCCTAACTAATCCTCTATTTCTTCTCGCAGACAGGCAACAGTCTCCTGCCGCGCTTCCTCTTCGTGCCAGGCTTAGTTCTCCAGAAAGGTTTATATCTCCATCTACCGTTCTTATTGCTTCTTCTGATGGACATGGAATTGGTTCTGAACATCTTGAATCTATTCGGCTTACTTCCAATAACAATCCGCACCGGCTATTAGAACTCCGAAGATACACTTTTCCTGCGGATAAACCAATGAAAATGCTTCTAAGACGGAAGGTGTATGGGCCCATGCCGACCCAAGAACAAATTGTATTATCAACATTCGCTGGTGATGTCTTTGCATTTCTAGAACGTACTGATGCTTTTTCTGGAATATATGCATATAATAGTAACCTTAGACGTAATGTACGGGCAAAAATAAACATGGAGGGCGGCACGATTACTCTATTGACCCCAGATGAAATCGCGGAAGTTCCAGTAGGACCCCGTCGCCCAATTTTATTGTATTTTAAAGTAGAGTGTGTGAACTATATTTCTCCACACCATTAATTCATTAAAAAATGTAAAACTAATACATAAAATTGTTTGTTATTCGAGTTCAAGTTAAAATGTTACAAGTAACTTGTAATTACTAAAATAAATATAAATGGTAGATAATTAGTGAAAATAATGAAAAGAAGTTAAATTCAAAAAAAGAATAAATTCAGTAATATGATTGTACAAAATTTATTTCGTCAGGAATGCAGAGTTAAAATTGGGAAATAAATCACTATAATTTGTACTAATACTTTTGTTCTTCTAACGAAAAAAATGAGATTGAATGATATATGTATAAAATTCATTTTCTATTAACATATAAGTGCTATTTTGATATTTTCTTAGCATTTGCCGAAATTCTTTATTCACATACCAGAAAGAAATAGTCACTATTAGAGGAAGAGGAAAACATTATTCAAGAATAATCATCACTTAAAATAAACCAAAGTAAACTCTGATTGAAATATTGCTATCTTGTTCAAGCTATTTGTTTATTACTCATACATCATTCTTCATTACCTCCAGATTATTACTTACTTAAATTTTGAAATTTTTCATAATAATAGAAGATGAGTACTTTTATTAAGCATGACGATTACGAATTGACGATTACGAATTGACGATTACGAATTGACGATTACGAACCTTATCAGGAATAGTAAATATTTCTTAATTATAAATTTCCTATTGATATTCACTGAATCAAATTGAATAGGCTCAAAAAGTAATAACGTGGCTGTTGTAATTGAAAGCAGTCTAGTAAAGATTGTTTAAATGCACCAGGGGTGGCTTTTTGTTTTTTCTTCTTTATTTCTGCTAAGTCTTGTTTTTTGGTGTTTGAGTTGATTTTGTGAAATAATTTTTGAGTGTTTCATGGAGCCTAAAACGAGACGAAAATCCGGATATTTTTACATTTACGCTTATAGGGAGAGGACGGGATATGTAAATCACCGATTCCACTGAAGCTTTACAGGATGAAAGTATATCAAAATCTATTAGGGGCGTATTTTTATTTTGATCCAATGAGCCTTAGTTTCCAAGATTTTGAGGTTCTAGTATTTGCGCAACTAATAACGACAAGAATAAATGAAAATGAAGGAATTATCATAATTTTACGCAATAATATATAATTCAATGTTTCATAATAATGAATGAATTTAAATAAGAGTTCCTTATAAGATCTTCATACCTCTCTATCTTTTGATCCCCCTTGGCTATGATGTTTTCGTCAGCTGGTACCGAATATTCGATAACGAACCTGGTTCGTTTCTCGTAGTCAAGAAGAACTATATCAGGCCTCAAGTGCGCAACAGAAACAATTGTCGAGAATATGAAGTTCCAGTATATCCGACACTTCTCATTCTCGGCAATTGACTCTATTTCCCTAGGAGCGTTTATTGGAGCGGTATTTGGGCTGATGCTGTAAGAGTGACAGAGATGTAATAAAACACATTAATGTCACATTGTGCCTCTGGATGTAGATCGTTCCCGCATGAGTTGGACAACCCGGTAGTATGTGTCCTAGATGTTCAGGGTGTGCGTGACACGCTCTGCAGCTATCATCGTGAATATCTTGGCTCAAAATGTGGTGGCAGTATGCTACAGTGGAAATGACACCATCTTGACATGCCAAAATGAAATCCTTTGTGCCCGACTTTAATCCGGGTGATTTAAGGAAAGAAAACATTAGCTCATACGACATCGATGGATCCTTCACATTTATGTGGAAGATGCCGTGCATCTTCTTTCGGCCGTATGTTCTTGTGAACACCTGGTAATATTTGTCATATACAGAAATCATTATCTATTAATATCATTTGCGATTCAGAGATGTTCGACGAGAAGTGAGGGTAATTACAGATTTCACTCCAGTTCGAGGTGAATGCATAAACGTTGTGGATATTGAATTTCGATTAATGCTACAGCCCACTCACCTGCTAAGTGAATTTTTTGCGGCAAATGAGTTTCAAAACAAGTCGTTTTATTTTATGGGCAATAATTTCTAATGCTATTGCTGTGTGAAATAACGAGAAATTGATCTTTCATTGTAAATTCTGTGAAACACATGCTGAAATCCACGAGTTGAATTTCTCAGGATATCCTTTACAGCTAACAAACAATTTCGCCGATCGACCTGTACCAGATGTTTGAAGAATACGGTCAATATGGAAAGTTTCGGTAATGATATTTTTCCGAACTCTAGTTAACTTCTTTCGATTAGAAATTTCGTCAATATCATCACCAGATAAATCACGAAGATGATAGGCCGCAGGATAACTTTGTGTATTGATTCGTGTAATTTCAAAGAGCTCTTCAGACCACCCGCCAGTCTATCCCTTAGCAAGGACTGATCGCGCTGTACTAATGCGTACCAGATCGCGTTTGCATGTAAATTGACGCGACATGCGCTCTTTCAGTGTCCGATTTACTCGTTCAACCTCAGCTGCTTTCACATCTGGACTGCGGGCTACATGAAACAAGGTATTTCATCGTCTTAACAGTATTTGCATTCATTCTCCCACAAATTCTTCTCCACGGTCAGTTTAAAGACAATGCGGTGCGCGATTTTTGCTACGTCGAAAGATGCGTTCTAATTCATAAGCTAACGTAGTTGTGGCTTAATTGAGCAAATATTCTACCCAGAGAAATTGACTAAAAACATCAGTTACGACTAGTAAATAGAAATAAAATAAATAAAATAAATGGCAACACTGTATGTTTTTAAAGCACGTAAATCATTAAGATCTACTTCCCAAACATCGTCTATGTTAGAAACACTATGTGGACGTCCAGGAAATTTTTTTATAATTGGACAATGAAGTGTATACGTATCTTGCCTTTACAGTTAACGAATTGCTCTTCCTTTCGAGAATCACAAACTTGTCTCAACGCTTTCACTTTGGCAGAATAAAGTTACGATGTTTATTTGGTAGAGACTTTGAACCTCTTCTTGTATTTTCAACTGTTGTGTACTTTTCGCCCTCATCTTCGTTGTCTGAAATAAATACAGAATTGCCTTCTATTCCACTTGGAGTAGAGCAGAGACTTAGTGCACGCATATTGTGACGTTGTTGCCGATGTATATCTCCTGAAGATAATGATGATGATGTACCAGCTATCCACAAATTTCCATTGCTGATGAATTTATGTATCATGTTAACATTTCGAATGAAGCGTGCAAACTGTTTACGTCCAGTTGCCACAACCGCCTTTCTAGCTCGCATTGCATTATTCACAAGATCAAAAATATTTGCATGAGACAAACGTTTGCCATTTATTATCATACCTCCTCGCTCATTGCAAAAGACATGACTTTCTGGAATGGAATAGCAGCTTGTTTTTCCCGATTAAACAGCGCGATGTTGATGACGTCATTACCATAGAACGACTGCAATATCGATCTGATAGTGAGTGTTCATTATGTAATTACGTGAAATGTATACAAGGTGTAAGGGTTCGTCGGAAAATATAATTTGTACGAAACCGACAGTTCTCGGATGTGGATTGTTTCAAATCAAACAATGGGTATCCACAAGGCTAAGAAGTGGCATCATATTAGACTTTTTGGAGAAAGCGTGGGTTTTCATGACATACTTGACAAAAAACTTTTTTTGTACAAATATGTAGCCGTCAAAGGTTACAATATGTTTCTCACAATTCTAATGTATACAGATTTTTAGAATATCAAATTTTATAGTCTTCGATTATTTTCATTAATGTAATTACTTTCTATCAAATTTTATTAAGTTTTTAGTCGCCAGATGTGACTCGAAGCCAGATGGTGCGAAGGCCTTGTCAGGGTCATAGCGCCACGGCGATGCCCACAGAGGGGTGTTCCGTGACACCTTCTGTTGTGCATCGTAGTGGACAGTCTCCATTGTACGATAAATAGGAAAGGGTATTGTACTCAGATATATGCGGGTGACTTGGTAATCCTACTTAGGGGGTCTCATCTGGAAACATTTGTGGTTCTCACAAGTTCGACGTTGCACATCGTAGAGCAATGGTGCGACAGCTCAGGGCTCTAGGTGAATCTGGAAAATACCAGCCTAGTAATTATTATGAGAAAATAAAATGTGTGAAAAGTTGACGCCTCTGCATTTTGTGGTGGAAGGCTAACGATCCCAGACTTCTTTAAATATCTGGAAGTAATCCTAGATAGCGAACTGAACTGGGCGAGGCATCTTGAAACCCAATTCAGGAGGTTTGTCGTGATATTTTGGATGTGCAGAAGAGCCTCCGGTGTGACGTGGATTCTAGGGCCTAAATGCTCGCACGGCTCTACTTCGCTGACCTTAAACCATAGCTCCTATACGGGGCCGTGTTCTGGTGGCCGCGCGTGAAACTTAAAACGTTTTAGGACAGGCTACGACGATTACAAACGTTAGAATTTAAAGGTCTCAAGGGAGCAATGAGAACTGCGCTTTCAGCGACGATAGGATTCATGCTCAGTGAAGAACCCCTACATGTTGCGATAACTGCCATGCGGCTCACGCGACGGGCCGCCTGACAAGAGCAAATGGATGGACTTGGAAGACTACAAACATCAGGCTCTCAAGCCACATCATCACACTGCCAATTCTAGAAATGAGGCAAGATGAAATAATAAAACGCTTCAAATTTACCAGGACTTCCCGCGAATGCACCCCAAGCTGGAATATGTGGAAAGCAAATGGTAACCCGCTCTCTCAACAGGAAATATGGTACATAGACAGCTCCAAAGGAGTGTGAAGTTCAGGAGCAGAAATCTATAGGAGCGCGGGAAGTAGGGGAGTATGGATCCCGCTCGAACGGCATGGAACTGTTTTCCAGGTGGAGTTTCTGGCTGTCCTTTGCTGTGTCAAGACATTACTAGAAGAAAATGCTGCTGGCAGGCAGATGACAATATGCTCGGACAGCCAAGTGACATCAACTGCAGTTCGGAAGCCAGGCATAACATCAGAGCTGGCTTGAGAATGCAAAAATGTATTAGGTGAACTTGCAAAAAAGAACGACGTGGCTCTCATATGGTTTCCAGGCCACACAAGAATCAAGGTCAACGAAACGGCAGACTAGGTAACAACAGGCGGCGCAGCAAGTGAATACATAGGCTCGGAACCGGTACTGGGACTAGCGTCTTGCTGCAGCAGGATGGCCATCAGTCGCTTGATCCAGACGAAGCACCGGGAACAACTGAAAAGGAAGTATAAGATTTTTTACAGGTGAAGCTATCTCGAGTTATAAGGAATGTTTTTTCCAAGTTTCAGATACTTATGTATTGTGATTTAGGAGAAACTCCTTTGAGAGGATTTTTACATTAAGCTTATAAATTCCATATTTCAGCTCCATTGTCCTGGGTCACCGAAAGTTTAGAAAGATAGTTGAAAGTTTGTTTAAATCCAATTTTGTATATCAATTATTTTATTTCAAATATTATTATTTCTATTTATTTTGAAATTATTTTCTGATGATTTTAGGCATTACAAAATAATTGTTAAAAATTATATGTGGAAACATGTAGAGAATTTGAAGAAAAAAAACTCCTGGGTATTTATTAATATTCTATCCTTTTAGTGGAAAGAATACCATACAAAAATGATCACCATAAAGAAAACGACAAGCACACAAAATAGAAATGATAAGAATTAAAAATAAAAACGATACGAATAACAAATAAAAACGATAAGAGTAAAGCGATAAGAATCAAAAGTTTGGTAAGAGACTCAAGTTTGCTTATTCAATTCGATGATAACTAGCCATGTGGTCCACGCCCAAGAAAAAATTATTTAAACATTTTATTGAGAAGCGAATACTTTTCCCCGTTATATTTTTTATATTGGATACTTAAAGGACATCTTTAGAATGATGGCCACAATATTTGTAAATAGTTTTACAAAGTTTCAGTTAAGGTTCAGATTGTTATCTACGAGATATTCAGAAAAATGGCTTTATTTTTCTCAAAACTACCCTGTGTTGAGATAATTAAATTTAATTCCTTGGACGGATTTATGAAATATAAATTTGATTATCTTATCAGAACAAGCTTGACACATATAATAATCCCTGAAATAACGACAACAGGATATGTTACATACGTAGGTTGATAAAGCACTCGACTAATCACATGTTACAGTGTTAAACAAATTCTTCATTAACGCAATAGTCAAATTTTTCCCTGATTGCAAAAAATGAAGATCGTTTGTGCTCTGTTTTTGACATGTATGGTCATCCTTAATTCTATTGGTAACTATAATACTATAACGTAATTCCAATTTCTGTTCTTTTCCAAAATCTATTTCAACTTGTCCGAAATAAATAGGAATTTAATCTGAATTCATTGCGGCGGAATCCAGAATGTGTGAGTATTACAAAAAATGGAGTTCGAAAAAAATTTCCATTGTTAAGAAATTTCTCGGAAATTCAGAATCAGAAGGTACATTTGGAAGCGAAAATTCTTCCGTCTCAGTCCGAATCGTGCCATCCAAAATAGTTGAATGAAGGGTACCTAGGTAAAAATATTCTCTTAATCTCATCAAATAGTACATATGATTTGAGAAACTGTAAAGCGATTCACAAATCTCTTAAAATATTTGGAGATATATCCAATAATTTGGAATATATGTAAAATGCGTGAAGGACAGTAATAAGGTGAAGAAGGACTTCAAGAAGTTGCTTTGCGGTGCATGCTCAATTTTGGCGTTGAATGCAATCTCTTGATGAGAAAGAAAAACTTCGTCTATATTTGAGAGAACGTGACGCATGAAGGACAATGTAATATAAAACTGTCGCCGTAGTTTTTTGGTATTTGTTTTTGGCCCTGCGCATTTTTTTATCAATTTAGTGACCCAGAGGATAATATCCTAATATTCTCAAAAAACCACCCTCGCAGTCATATTGATGAACATTTATTTTGAGTGGTTTTATAAATATTTTTTCATCCCCTGCTAAAAAAAGAACAACTAATTTCTGAAGTGATAGAAGTTTACTGACTTTTCAGCTGATTTTTCCACTAATTTGTTTATCAAAACAATGACCTCGGAGTCAATGTACTAAAACCTTCAAGAAACCACACTTGCATTTATGCTGTTTGCAATGCACTCTAAAGACTGCCATGAACTTTTATTTATCCCCTGCAAGAAAAAATAAAAAAATTTCCGAAGTGATGAAAGTTTTTGGTCTTGCTTTCCTGTTTGAAGATTGAAATTAAAATTTTAAAGTTTAAAGTTAACTTTTGTCTGTTTGAAACAAATTTTTTAAATAAAATTTAACTATTTTATTTTTGGTTAAAAATGGAGCTCCTTCAGTTCAATATTCATGTATGTAGCTGTTTGAAAATGCATTTATTTTATTAAAAATTCATCTTCTTGGCTTAGAAATTTATCTTTTCCAGTAGCAATTTCACATTTTTTCGTTAAAAATGCAACTATGTTGCTAAAAATTAGTGTGTTCGGGTTGAAAGTCCAACTGTTTTGTTTAAACGTCGTATTTTTTGGTTATTTATTATTATTACTAATTTATTTATAAAAACTATCAATTAATGTCGATACTGTCCCTTTTATTCCATAAAGTGATAAATTTATGATGAAATGATATTGTTTTATAGATTACTTTTCCTCGTTTGACGAACTATTTTGCATAAATTTATGTAAATTTTAGTTACATATGAAGCTTTCCTGCAAAATGTTTGCCAAAGAGCGCCTTATATTAACTCTGTCTACAATATGTTGAGCTGTCTATATTTTTCAAAGGAACAATTATCCATGTACGCAATTGATGCTCGGAAAGGTGAAAACACAAATATTTCACACGAAATATCAGAATATTAATTAGTTACGCTGTTCTTAAAATTCTGCTTTATTCAGTTTTTCCTGCACTGTAAAAAAATGAGAATCTTTTATACTCTGGTCTTAACCTTAGACGTTATTTTCAGTTCTATTCGTAACTAAATAATAAATTATAATATCATTTTTTCATATTTTTTATTATAGTTAGTAGGTTGGAACATATCTATTATATAGTAATAAATGTAAAATACTATCTAAGAGTGTATCCTTAAAGCAACCAATCCCGACGAAACCGGAACGTCTACGTCATCCACTCCTGCTCCTTCTATCCTAGAATGTGATGAAGCGGTACTGCTCTCGCAACGAGATCGTATGCATTCTTCATGCGTGCAAGAGGAAAAACATATTGAGTCACGGCGATCATTCAGTATAGTGATACTGGATTTGACACGCAATCTCTACTGAGATATTAGAAATCAGTATTTGTCATCATTATGACCCGAGATGAATGGGTGATTCTGCTCAGCAGAATCACCGTTTCCCTACTTGAATCTATTGGAAGAATGACACACAAAAATCTCCTAACGAGATACAATTAGCTTATAAATTGAACTTGCTTATTGAGTTGGGTACTTGCCCATAAAAAACTCAAAGAATAAAAATAAAAAATATTCTTTTTCCTTTGAAGTACTGGGTTTAATCATTTTTACACATAACTAAAATTGACAGTACTCGAGAACCCATTCAAAAACTGAATTTAGATAGGTATTTCCATACGGCGAATTCCCGACTATTTTCTCGGGAAATGACGTGAAATACCCGGTAGCAATTAAATGTCCGTGACATCACGCGTATCTCGTCAGCTGGCGAACGCATGAAAAGGAAAATCGATATATATATATATATATATATACTCATTGTATCACGGGTCATAATGATGACAATTAGTGATTTTTAATATCTCATTAGAGATTAGGTTTAAAATCCAGTATCACTATACTGAATGATCGCCGTGACTCAATATATTATCCTTCTTGCACGCATGAAGAATGCATATGATCTCGTTGCGAGAACCGGACGAGCCCCGATTTGGTTTCCGTTTCGATTTCTTTGGAATAGAACGAAAGGGCCTATGACAAAGCAACTGAACGCGTCCTCGGGTTGCGGATAGAGGGTCCCTGTACGAAGGGTTTTCGCCGAATATGGTTACAATAATTAATATGCAGTCGCGGACAATTGTCCAGGGATGGCCCCGAAGGAATAACCCCTAAGCGGAAGCGTAGCAACCGTGCCGAAAGCTGAATGGCACCTGGGTGAGGTGTCTCAAACGGTGACTCTGGGATACCGGGCGACC
>JAABKJ010000426.1:34122-50503 GCA_011634705.1 Andricus grossulariae | reverse complement strand
GTAATATGTATCACCTGTTCCTTATAGGGCTATTTAGCCCTAAGAACTTTTCTTAAATAAATACAAATACAAATACATGCTCGTAAGGTATGTCCCAGGATGACTTCATAAATCTTGCGCAAATATTTCATAATTTGAAAATTAAAAAATGACCCCTTGAAGATTCTTCAATTTCTAAGGATGGTACCCTAATTTGGATAAGGATATATTATTTTCTAATAAGTCCAAGTCCCACTTTCGACACCCTAGTAAAACAGCTAGGTACTTTTGGCAAAAAGAAGGTATTTTACACTTGTTTATCATGAACCTGGTTTAAAGGAACAAGAATGGAACCCAAATTGAGGGTTCGGATCAAAGAATGGGTGGCGCTCTCGAAAACGCGGAAAAGTATTGTCCATGTGTCTCGTGATACCCACATTTTAAAGTTGAAAAAATTAAATTTTTTAAAATATGGTCATATGGAAAAGGGCAAGGCGGAACTTTTTTGTATCTTCAGTTTTTTTTCGCGAAAAATATATTTTTAATAGTAAAAATGAAAAAGTCAAAAAAAAATTTTCCCAAATTCAATTATTTTTTAAAACATAAATCGTCAAAACTCAGCTAAATATGATTAAAAATGTTTAAAATTCAGTATACGCACGCATTGTACCCTAAGAATGCCTACAAAATGAAAAAAGGCAGTCAAAATGGCATATTGTTTAATAATAATTAATTGCAATTTGAGACCGGTCGATAAGCACGTTTTTTTAGTTTCGGTAAAGAAAAGCATCGAAGAAAATTTAGATTTAAAAGAACTTTTAGTGAGACATTTGTTCCTCACTATTAAAGTAAGATTTCTGTGGATTTGCAGATCGAATCATAGAAAATTCACGGAAATATCCATTATTCAAGAAAGCGTCCTTTGTAGGCGAGTACCGGCGAGAGTACAAGCGAACGTTGAGAAGCGCTTGCAATCGTAGATGGCGTCGCGTGCTTTCTTACATAATGGATATTCCCGTCAATTTCAAATGAATCGATCTAAAAATTCCCAAAAATCTTACTTTCTCAGTTAGAAACAAATGTCTTAAAGAAAGTTCTTTCAACTATAAAGATGCCTCGATACTTTTATTTGCCGAAACAAAAAAACGTGCTTATCGACCGGTCCTAATTTGCATTTAATTATTATTAAACAATAGACCTTTTTGTGTTTTTTCATATTTTAGGCATTGTTAGGGTACACTGCGTGCGTATACAAAATTTTAAATAGTTTCAATAATATTTAGCTGAGTTTTGACGATTTAAGTTTGACAAAATAATTGAATTTGGGGAAATTTTTTTTTTCATTTTTACTATCAAAAATATTTATTGGAAAAAAAACTGCACATGTAAAAAAAGTTCCGTCCTACCCTTTTCTATATGACCATATTTTTTTTAATTTAATTTTTTGAGCTTTAAAATTTGGATATCACGAGACACTAGACAATACTTTTCCGCGTTTTCGAGCGCGCGACCCATTTTTTGATCCAAGCCCTCAATTGTAAGTGGAAAAAGGCAATTTTAATATCCTAATATCGTAAACCTGTATCAAATATATGTATGAACTTTTTTTCCTATTTAGTTCATGATTTGTAATATTAAATCATTTTTAATTCAATTACTCGTAGAGTATAAATTTGCGACGAGCGATTACATAGTTCAGCGTATTATCATGAAAGTTACAATTAAGGTACACTCTAAGGCATTGTGTACTTGAAATTGAGCTTTTTACCTGCAACTGACCTCGGATGTTGGTTATTAATTTTAATTTTAAAAAAATGTTATTTAAAGTAGTTCAAGTTTGTATCAAAGAACAAAATTTGCAATGTTTAGGATTCATACTTCTCATTCTGAATGCTTAAATTTCAAACATTTATACATTAAAGTTCATTTTATGAAATTCTTTTTTTTTTTGAAAGAAAGAATTTGTAAAATTAAACAATGATTAAATTCCTTTAGAATTTCGGGTCCAAAAAGGTAATCGCAATTGTTGCACTTTTTGAGAATACTTTGTGTAGTCAGGTGTCAACATTCAAACACAGAGTGAAATAACTGTGGTGAGGACTGAAGAGGAAAAGTCATCCAGTTCCACCTTTTTCTGTTAGATGAAAAGCCAGAATTAGGAAAATTGACAAAATGGTCAACGGCATTGTTGTTTTGCTTGACGTGGTGATAGAAATGGAAAAAAGAGATAAAACATGTGCACGCACGTGCAATCGTGCAGGGGGCAATCGATGCATTTCGATCAGTCAACACGAATGCCTATTCGTACTTTTATAAATACAAGCACGCAGTGTTGCTGAATACGCAGAGGCATACGAAGCAGTAGCACGTGCACACACACTGTGTGGTCCTCTGTCGCCTACGAGTGGAATAGGTCCGTACGATATGCAGCCATTTGCATACATATAGGGTCATTATAAATATACCAAGTGCCTACAGCCTGTCTCTCCATCGCATCGTCCAGGCTCATCAGAAGTGGTACAACCGCAGCGGAACTGCCCAATGGCTCCGCTTATCCGTTATTGCGAACCAACGCTTTGCGTCTCCACGGAATTTCCGGTGTTATCAAGCGTTTTTCTCCGGATTAGAGGGACTCGGAAACACCTGGAGACAAGTGAGGGAATAAAAGATTAGCGTAATTAAATTAGCTGAGGTTCATTTGCTTAAAAAGAAACTTTTATCTCGAGTACTATTTCCTGGGAACTGCGCTGTATTTGTAGTCAAAAAGCTTTTACAATAAATAGAAAATTCGCAAATTTGATCAAAGTGATAGTTGCAGTTTCCTAAAAAAAACTCGAGAATATACTTATATTACCCCCTACTTTTATAATTGATTAAATATATCCTTCACGAGATTTAGACATTCCCTTCTTTCATTTAACAAATATAAGCTTGCCATGGTATATCATGTCGGACGATGAAAAGCGAAAACAGATGATATTTGATGCATACAGCGATAAAATAAAAATTCGTTGACTTTCCAAGTAAATGCAATACTGCTCATTGAAATATTCGCTATGTTAGAGAGACATCACATTTTTAGTCAACTTCACTTAAATTCCTTTTCTTCGCAATAGGTTGCACGTGATAGTCGCAACCGTAAACCTTGATGGGTTTATACGTTAACGTTGACGCTTGCCGAACACATTACAGATGCTAATAGAAGCAGCATAGCAGATGTACCACGTAGAATACATTACCGTTTCGTTCGTCAGTCATTAGCTGGTAAAATACGAAATACGATTTTGTTAGCAAGTCCTCTCAGCATTAAACTTCTCCGTCACGTAAATCTATTCCCTCTGTTCTGTTAATCTTCCTAATTATTTAAAAAACAAGCCTCTGACAAATTTGGTCATTCGCATTCTCATACGTGCCGTACACGAAATCACAATGCTTTTAATCAAGTTCCACACGCTAGTTATAATTTTGTTTTGAATGAATTTAATGACATCGAGCATGTAAATAAGAATGATTCATCAAGTAAACTTAAATTTGAAAAACAAGAAAGCTAAACTAATAATGAGTGTACTTTTCAAAGTTCATTGTACATATATAAAAACGGAAGGATATTAACTATACAAATTTATATTCCCTCAAGATATTATGTTCATTTGAATCGAGAGTTTCTAATGAAGTTTAATTGATTTAAAAGAAAATGAGGCTGATGTGTCAGCAACTGAAGCGCGTATTTATTCTGATCGAACAGCAGCTATCGACTTTTAAAACGATAACGCAAACACGTTGAACATCGCAGCCTAATATTATTTTAAGGCCAGTCTCTATAGTTGAGTTTTCTAGATAAAAACGCGATAGGAAATTTTTAGGAAAAAGCATGTACTAAGTCGATGAAAGTCTGTCGACGATTTAATTATCAAGCCAACCTGTGGCCTCATACTCTGCCATCCCTTCTGTTTCCGTGGCTACAGACCGCAAGCAATTTTTAATTAACACCCACGGTATACTACAGAAAAATTACCTGCGTTTCATACTTTACGTTCTATTACTATTAAATAACTTCAGGCTTCCCCTTCACGTCAACTCTTTGCTTGAAGAATTGGATATGAGCATACCGCTTAAAAATAAAACCTCAGATACACGTTTACCAACAGAAATTAATCACCATGGCTAAAGTGAATATGAATGGGAACATATTTTCTACAATCTGGGTACATGATTTTATTTGAAAATAGACATCAGATAATAAACGCTGTTACTAGAGATGCGGTCGAGAAACATACTTTATTCTTCTGATTATGTAAATGTTCATCTTCAAAGAATATCTTCTATTTCAGTTCACAGAAATAAGAGTACGTACCCGACAAATCTGTCTTGACACAGAGTTTTAACAAACTGATATTCACCTATGTGTGCAACGCACTCAACATAAGTCCTTTCTTCATATAAATTCATCTACTAATGTACAAAAACATTGAAAAATCATAACGAAAAACATTCTGCACTACATTAGAGTATGATTATAATGAAAAAGAGTTTCAGGGAAATGTCTAAACGTCTCGACAATTATCCTGATTTTTATAAATGGTTTTCACCTCAGTGGATGTACGTGTCGCGATACAAGCCTTATTTCCTCTCATGGTTCTGCAGCAAGAGTTTTATGCGCCCCTGCCTCACGATCCTTCGACCTACCCTTTTTCGGTCTTCCCTTTCCTTTCTCTCTCTTTCTCCTTTGCCCTTTCTCTCCTGCTCTCAATCTGTCTTTCTTCCTCACTGCGTCTCTCTCTTCTATCCTCCTTTCCCCTGTTTCTCTTTTCCCTTCTCTCTCTCACTACCACCTCGAATGAACGAGCTAACCCCTACCTACCCTCCAAGCAACCCCTCCAGTCGACGTCGTCGCCGCCACTGCCGCCGCCACCGCCGCGATACATTGCGATACACGGCTCTTGTCTCCACGCTGCCTACCTACGTGCAGGACACAGCGCTTAGCCCATAGATACACTAGGCCACTAGGTACACTAGTCACCACCCCTTTAACCCGGTTACCCCTCAGTACAACCAACCAACACACGAAACGTATTCATCCGACGTACGTTTGCCCGTCCGTATATTAATCCGTCCTTCGTGTACCAACACCACCTTCTCACAGGGCACAAACCCAAACATACACATACATCGTAAACACGTGTGCCACACGTGTACACAAGTGACACGCACGCGTACAAAATCAGTGAAAAGTGCCCCCGGATTTCTGACAGAAGTTATATTCAATCGGGAGTGTCCGTACAATCGCAAAATCGGTTTCTTGTCACCTAAAAAGTTATCAGTGCTGAGAGTGCATTCAATCAAAATCGAGCAAGTGTTAACGAAATTTTGACCAAGCTACCTTGTCATATCATAAATTCATATCGCAAAGTGGTTTGGAATTTTGAATTTCAGAGAAACGACGATAAACGAATTAATCAACGATTAGTGCTGTCCTCTTACTTGGAATTTATCCATCCTGAGGGTCTGTGAAGTGAATCCAGAGAAAATCTCGCTAGTCTTGAAATTTAAAATTGAGTGGTGCATGCTAGGTTCAGTGGCTGTTGTCTGCTTCCGGTGAGCAGAATAATCACCTTGTGTCGCGCTGCCGATTTTTTTAAACTTGTAAAATAATACCGTGACCATAAAAGTGTTTGAAAGTAGCTGCATCAATATTCAGATGATTATATTTGTAAGTTCATCGCCTTCAATGCTCTTTCTCTTCGCACCTCTTTATCTTTCTAATTAATCTTTCGGGTATATAAAAACTATTCTTTTCAAGGATATATTCTCTAAGAACAATCGCCGTGATTTGTTATTCCTTTCTTAGATCTAAATGCTTGCAAATCGGTACGTATGGAATTCTAATTAAAGAATCGTCTCATTTTCAAAACTTTTACCCTGACACTAATCAATAAATTCTCTTTTTGCGTAGATTAAATTATGATCCCCAATACAGAACACTAATAATCACGGAAATATGAGTATCGATACACATCATATACTTCCTATAAATTTGTTTTTAAATTCTCAACCCTTATAATTACTACATGCCGACAAATTATATTTCTGTATAGATTAAATCTAAACTTCGTATTCTCATTATCGTACATCTTCTTTAAACTATTCCGGGAACATCACGCATTACTCTGACCACAGGTCTGAAAATTCTTCTCCTTCAGTAGATCAAATCTTTAGTCTCATATCTGAACTCTTGCAGTTGTGCTCTGAGTCTTATCGACTTCCAGACTCTCAAGAAGCAGATATCAGTTTCAAAGAAGTATCTTCTATCTAGAAGAGTAGCGTGCATAGGAACCCCATGAAGAAAACTGTTCACGATTTCGCGTGGCCTAACCGGCGTGCTCAAAACAGTCGTGGTCTCGTTTCCCGCGCGCAAGCACAACCAGCCCACCGACACCAACATCGACGAGCCGACAACCAACGCCGCCACGAACCAACCCCTACACACAACAACCCAACGAGGCATCCCCCACTTTGAATCGCACAACAGCCAGAGCGGAAGTGCTAGTCAGTCGCCGAGCGACCTTCCGACATTACGGGTTAACTTCAACCCTCCTTTTGAACCTTTTTTGTCTTTGTCTTTCCTAGGCTCGCCAGCATAACGTGCAACATCCAAATCAATTTCGCGACGGAATTTCTATCGCTCTACTTGATTAGAATCATTAAAGAAAGTTGCACTATCGCAAGGCATGATATCAGATACCAATTGAATCCTCCATCTCATCCGCTTCTTCTATTATGACGAGGTCAGGCATTCAGACACCGCGTGGCTGATCTGGGGTCGGGGAATTCTTAATTCTGCGAGAGTAGAGACTAGGTCTGTCCTAAAATAGGGTGTTTCTTTGACAGAGAAAGAGATTGAGGGCGCTACAGGCAAGTTTGTCTCATAAATTAATTAAATCTGTTTCGTCTATTCAGATAAATTCAGTGCGATAGAAAGTTACTATTTATCTTGAGACAAGGTCAAATTGTGGTATTGATAACAACGTGATTATAGTTACTCTGAGCGCTTTATTGGCTCCGAACTGCGGCAAGGTGAAAAAGAGTCTTAGCCGCGGGTTCTGAAGAAGACGTGAAATCGGAGATTCCGACGTCGTTTACACGGAAAGCAGTCCTTGTGTACTTGTTGAGCCTTGAGCTCTCAGTTTATTATTTAGCAAGAGTCTGAGAAGTCTGCTGCTGCTGCTGCTGCTGCTCTTCCGCAACAACTGCTCTCGAGGCACGACGACGAATTACGAATTCGTCGACCAGAAGTGCTTTACAAGTCGTAACTAAACTGTTGAACGTACTGTGAACGTAAATAAAAGTCTATATACCTAAGGAATCCCTTCTACAGTGTCGAAAATAGGAGATGCTTACGTCGAGCACGTGGTGAAGGGGCATCATATTCCGGGGTGAATAAAGTTCGAGTGACTCTATTCGCTTTCCTTTTGCGGAGTCATCGTCGAGATCAACCTTAACATCTGCACTTAAGAATTTCAGAGCAGTTTGAAGATAGGCACCCACTTCAGGTTGCAAATCAACTGTTTGCGGGTAACTGTTTTTCAAAGTTCGTCCTTGAAATTTAGTTACAGTCAACAAACCAACTTAAGATTATCTGCAAGTTGGTCCAAGCTAGAAGAGCAATCTCACTCGGGTAGAGACGCTTGAAACATTGAGTAGCAACGTGTTCTGGGACTCAATCAATCTAGATTCGACACCGAAGGATAACGTTGAATCCCGTGGATTTGGAGTAATTTATCAGTGAATTAGAGAGAAAAAGGCAAGATCCCACCCGCAGGCAATCGGGAGCGAAAAGAGGGCCAGGTCCAAGCGGTTCAGGCTCCCGCGAACATAAGTGAAAACAGCAGCCGGTGTCTTCAACAAGAAGGTATCAACGGTACGCGTGGTTGGGGGCAGTGGTGCAGTGCTTGCAGGGGAACAAGGGAAGTTGGGGTGGCCTCGTCATCGGGCAGTTTAGCTCCAAGTGCACCGGGCCCCGGGGCTGCAGTGGTGGGTTGCCTGGTTGGAGTGTATCCGTGTTCTCATTCTTCCACGGGGCCCAGGGGCCCCACAAGTGCTCATCTAATCCAAGGTATCCCAGCGAACCAGCAGCTTCAGGGGGCCAGCTGTCGCGCCTGTTGCTGTGCCCATATCAACCACCATCAGCAGCCACCCACAGCGGTCCAGCTCACCAGCCAACGGGGCGGTCTATCGCTGAGGGTAGCGAGGGTGGCGTCCACCACCTCCGTCCGAGCCGCCCCCTACGCCCATCCCCAGCACCAGGGGCTGGGGCCAGAGTGCAGGTAAAACACAGTACACATTTTAAGGCAGTTAATTTTGTAGAAGCAAACTTGTTGCATTCATAAGAGATAAAGATAAAAAATATAAGATATCAAATCATAGACAATAACATCAAATATCAAACAGAAAATAAAGAATAAACAGCCTATACGACAACCGCGCACTCTTTCTACTTCTGCTACTTGTTCTGCTTCTTCTTCTTCTTCCTCGGGAAATTGATTCAAGTCAAAGTGAAAATATAAAGACGTATTTGAAAGTAGCCTGGTGAAGTAAGATTGTGCGGCGAGGCGTTGGCGATGTATTAGCAACAAATACCAAAAACGAACAAAACAAAGGTGTAGGGAGGAGACGGGCGCAGTGGGTGGAGGTGGTGCGCACATCCTCGGCAGCCCGATGCTGTTTGTTCCGTTCACGGTGCCGACTTACCCCACGACGCACCACCAGACGTCTCATCCGGTCCACCAGACGCACCATCAGCAGCTGCAACCCACCAACCAGAATCCGGTGCAGCAGCCGCCACCACCGCAGCAGATCAACCAGCTGAATCATCTTAACCATCAAGGAATCGTACCTGTGACGACCAATCAGCCTACTGTTCATAGTACCAGCTGTTCGCCGCAACAGCAGGCTACTACACCGAACAAGGTTAGAGATTATCTTTTTAGTTGTTTACAAGCTTGCTGTGGCTTTTTGAGTAAACTCTTTATATGTGCATATATGTTTCAATTTCAGCCGCAGCTAACATGACAAACATCATGAATCATTAGGATTTAATAAGTTTATAAATTTTTATTTTATTAGGATACAATGATTCATTTTTTATAACTCGAACGTTAATCAGAAAAGTAGTAGAATTGTTTGGAAATTATTTCAAAACCCCAAGCAAGTGATGAGAAATGGAAGACCTTTGCTTGAAGAAAATAGTTTCTGTTTCGCAATCTCTCAGGTTGCAAAGGCACTATAACGTTATGTGTCTTCTTTTCATTTCTTCTCGCTGGTGCCCTCACCATATCCCGTGTAGCGAATAGCTTTTATTATCCTGGCGTGGATTCAAGTCAATTTTCTTTAGCTAGTCATAACTCGTCGAAGGATATGCCATGGTCGAAACATGGTCCAGAGCTTGGCGGGGTTGGCAGAGAGAACGTGGCTTAGGTTCCAAAGTCTGGCAGTGCGGGGCGTTTAACGTGGTTTCATTCCTCCTTTGGCGCCTTCTGCCCAACCCAGAGAAAACATACATCTAGCTCTCGCATGACTCATCAATTATCAGGTTAGGTGTGAAAAGAAAAATGTGAAAGAAAAATTTCATATCCCCTGTATATCGCTTCCTTCTTATTCTGCTAAATATTTGACTTTTGAAGTATAATTGGTTAAATTCAATCTATAAGAAGTAACTATTACAAAGAATAGAAGGGAGGGGTTTTGTTTGTACGAAGTTTTGGTTGAGATGAAAACCGTAAAATAAGTAAGACTAATGAATTTCTAGTATAGAGAGTTAAAGACGGCTTTATAGCTTGTTCTCAAGAATTAAGGAGGAAGAAAGCGAAGAAAAGACGAGATACCTAAATTCTGAAGGGAGGAAATGGCTCCTATCTTGGTATACCGCGAAGAACGGAAGAAGGGGCGGGAAGACTTTGAGAGTTGCTCACGTAACTTTATTAATTAAAGGTTGTTAGTCCCTGTTGCTCGATACACTTTGGCTATATGTATACGAGGCATGCTGGTATACCTGCACGAAGACAATCGTAGCTGCATTGTCGTGTTCTTTACCTTGAAAAATTAAAAAAAATTGTAGAATCTATTAGTTTTTTTCAATTAAAACCTTTAACAGAATATTTCGTTCAATAGCACTGTATCCTTAAATTTCTCAATGTTGCATATGAGTCTTATGACGCTCATCAAATTCGTTATTGGAACCATGAATAATCTAGGCATTATCTATAGCATTGAACTCGTTTTCAACATTGAAAATTGAAGCAACTGTAAAAATTGCATCAGTATTTATACGTCTTAAGTTCATCATTTAACCTTTAAAAAGAATAATCTAAGTGCAAAAATAATTTTGAAACCCCCCTTGTACATTAAATGTTGCGCTTTGATTACTAAAGCATATTCGAAGCCGCGCTTTTACAACGTGCAGTAATTATGAAAGGGTCTTCAAGTAGCTGATTATTGGTTTGATTTTTCGAAATTATTATTGAGGTTCTTTCCTTTAAGGGCCTACAACTTGAATAATGAAATGCTATTGGTAGATGTGAATGTCCTAGGGTCTGGAGATATGCAGATAAAAGCTAAATTTTTTGATACGAAAAGAATTTTAATGCTTTCTGAGAAGCGTCACCACTACAATTGCTGTAATTAAGAAATTTCCTTTCGGTTCATAAAGGTCGAGGGTTGAAAATGTAGCAGCGTGCGAGACGTTGAGGATTTCCTGTTCATAGCTGATGTGGGCGGGAGGGTTCCGTCATGACAGGGGTGGACGTCATGGTGGGATAGGGTAAGCGGGGTGAAGATCAAAGCCATGGTGATGATTTCATTACGACACGCCACTCGCCTGCTTCGTTGAAATATCAAAAGAGTACAGCCAGTACCCTGGTGTACAAGTATGGCAGTCGCACCAACTCGAAACGAAGGTCTTCTGTACATGACAATACTTTTCTTGCCAGGCTGAAAAGAGACCTGGAGAAAAAGCTAAAGGGAGAAACCCAGCTCCCAGTCTTTCGAGGCTCGACTGCAAGATCTACTTCTTTCCTCTTTTTCTCTCTTTGTCTGCCCAGAGGGAAGAATATTATTACCTCAAGCTGCCGCCTATTGTCAAAATAAGCTTCTCACGAAATCTTTGAAATAAAAACGGCAGTAGAAAGATTTTTCTCTGCCTGAGAATAAGATACTTATAATTGAACTACTTTCAAGGACATTCTCCCCTTGAATCGCATTATTTTGAGATCGATATTTCAATCCCGGAACTTGCAATACTAACGACATTAGAGTTGCGATCCTGTTTTTAAGGGGATAGATCACTATTGAGAGAATGCGATTATTGATGTCGGTGTATAGATACTTGTAAGTTATTGCCATCACCTTGTTATTACGTTCAATCAGAGATTTTATAATCATTATTCTACATTGTAATTGGATTGTTCATTCAATTTTCAGAAAGACTGGTACTTATCTTTTATTATTATCTGTTTTTTTTTAATTAATTAAAATTTTTTGTATTTTGTCTTTTATTTAAAATGCTCGTGCTGCAGCCTGGAGCGAGTTTCGCAAATTAAAAGAGTGCAATAAAGGATCTGTCTGTCCAACAGACATTTTAATTAAATCTTCTCTCAAATTTTTTTATATCAAAAATTAATCATTCAAATGACAATAAACATTCCTTCTTAACGGAAGATTTTTCCGAGTCTTCCTGCTAAAACAATGGCACCTATAACTACTGAGATTCATAAGCGCGGTACAGAAAGGCATCGATTGAGGTGAAATAATTATTTAAAAGCGGAAAATTTGCAAGTGACGGGAAGCCATGCAGACCACCGACCGAGCAGGGTCTTTGTACATAATGCAGCGACACACGTGCGCTTTGCTGCGGAGCAACTTCGAACAAGAGGGGAACGTACATTTGAGAGGAAAGTAGTGTGTTTGTATGCGTATTGTTTGGGTGAGTGGGAATTTAAAAATAGGGACAGGCAGAAAAAAACTAAAGAGGGATGATTCGTGTCAAAAGGGGTGGAGTGGGAAGGAGAGGCAGTAGGTATGCTACTAAATGTAAATGTCCAACATTTGTTACTTGGTGTGTATGAGCCGGTGTTTGTTAGTGTTTGCGGTCCATGCCCAGCGTTACGTAGAGTAGGATGTTTCGGTGCTCTCCTTTTTACTTTCATTTTTCTGCCTGTCTTTTCTTTGTTTTTTTTCGTATTTTCGCCTGCCAGATACTGCTCCGGGACGCTCATTTGTAAAATTTCATGACGGCCGCCAGCGAGCCCTCGGGTTCTTTTTATTACCAGACTTCAACCTGAGTTTTTAGGAACTTGATTTCGATTACAAACCATCCCGCGAGAGCCAGTGATTGACCTACAATTCCGTTTTGTAGTTCTAGGCGAATCCATTCAAGGGTCTTAGCTTTAAAAGCCTAAATAAAAATTATTTATATCCCCTGTGCCTTGAACTAAATTGTTATAATTTAGTCTTAATTCAAATATATATTAGGTACGTTTTTCTCGATATTTTTATTTCAAATTAAAATTTCTCCAGTTTTTAAAAGGCTTTATTCGAGCCACTTATAAAGTCTTTTCAGAATTGCAGTCCTTCGTTACATCTTGATTTTAATTCAAGTGAACAGACAAAATAAAAGTGTACTTTTTAATAATGTTCAAGTTGTATTAGGAATTTTTCTAGACGTAGAATTAAGTAGCGGTACTTTTCTTATTGTCATTTGAACCTCACGAGCGATTTCAAAAAATTATGTTACTTAAGTGGTTGATTGCATTAAAAATTAAGTTGATTATATGTGGCTCATTGGGCACACCTTTTGCATTGTACATTGAGCATACGTATGTAACTTTTTTTATTACAATAATTTGTTTTTTTAAACAACGGCTCTCTTACGTATCAGAAGAAAGCTGGAAATAAAATGAAAGTTCAGTAGTAACAAAATTCTTATCTGGCAGTGAGCCATTCTTACTGTAGGTATACTTCTATCCGGAGCGCCAGTCTGACTCAAACAGGCTGTTTCTACTGAACCATCACTATTCGCTTCCTTGCCAGAGGAAAACTTTTCTCCGTTGCAGAAGCTCAATTTCTCTTATTTCCTTTTTTTCTCGAATAAAACGTTTGTATTTTTTGAATGTTTTGTTGATATCGCGATTAGAAGAAATAGAGAGAGGGACTGATTAATTTAAATGATAACTGTCTCCAGAAGTTTAGCACTTACATTATTGTTCACTGAAATTAAAAGAATATATTCTCCATTCATTAATACCATGAAAAGGTTAATTTAGATCAATATTTTTCTTAGAATATTTTTTGTTATTTCAATTATTTTGAACTTAAGAAGTTAATTTTTGAAGGAGGTGAATGCATTCAGAATTTAGGTCGGTTAAGGCCAAGTTCACATTCTTGAATATTAAATTATAACTATATTACAAACAAGGGGAATGCTCAAAGCAACTGTGAGAGAAAGAAAACTTTTGTGAAATTTGCGTATAGAGTATCCAAAATTCCATTCTTCAGTCATAAACTTACAGGAAATTCCAAACCTACTCTAAAACAGAAGCATAAGATTATATTCTTTACTCACAATTTTAGAAAATGTGCAAGCTGTATTGGATGCAATAAAATCTTTTGCGCTTTATGAAGTTTATTTCAAAGGCTTTTTGCTAGAACAATTCATAAATAACTCATGAATTCATAAACAAATCATGATTTGAATAAAACTTGAGACACAGTAATTGATATCATTGGAGAGGAATTTCTCATTACTGTTAAACAATAAATATACAAGATTATTAAGCAACCTTAAGAAATTAACGTAATACCGCTTCAGTCATTTAGCTTTTTCGATATAACTAAACTTGTCGCCTATGTGTTCATCAGTAACTGGTTTGGAAATACACCGCTTCTGGAATTGTATTTAAACGAGACTGGATGTTTTATTTCTCGCTAACTAAATGACGTCAAGAATTTAATGCTTTAATTGTGTCGTAAATGCAGATCCTCAGATCGTTATAGTCCGTCAGAAATTTCATGTTTCGATAATGCATTTCGTCGTTAATATACTTCCATATTTCAGTAATTATATTACATTAGAGTGTAATTTTATCCAGGCTAATAGTAATTAATTCTCAGGGGTTGAACCCTCATTGTTTTTCTTCTTTCTACTTTAGTCGATTTTTCATACCATCACAAGGGGAACATTGTTCTCCCCTTTCAGATCCAAGTTATGTTCCCAGTTGAGATGCAAAGGGCTCGAATGAAAGAAGATACTCCAATATCGCTAGAGAAGAAGAGTGAGCCCATTCTGCATAATATAATTATAAATTATCGATCCCGGAATATTCGTACATGTTAGAAAGGCGAGTGAATGGGGAGTTTAAATCAAAAGAGAAGGTAGATAGAAATTATCCTAAACCAGATGTTTTCTCTCGCATTATCATATAATGTCAATTTGAGTTTGAACGCGCCAAGAGCTTTGTTCCACAGTTTTCAACTTTTGCGAGGAGTTATCGAACCATGAAGATGTCTATGCACATTGCATTATGTGTATTCGGGTGTGAGGAGAGCGGATGACAAAATGTAATTAACTGCTGCGGAAATAATTAAACGTTTATGCACCCATGCATGTAGGATTAATATTGAATCTAGTTATCAAGCTCGCTACTCCAAACTACTTGTTATTTCAACATTTTAGGATAATTTCGATGCCAACATCTGACCTAGTATTAACAATTCTATCGTTGAATAGTATCAGGCTCGAATAGTTTTGATACGTTTTTATTTTCGTACAATTTTTTGTATAGCTTTTTTTTTTAATACCTTCGATTCGAAGATACTTTTATAGCTAAGTTGGGTAAATGTATCAAATAAATGATGCAGTCATTTGTTTCAATCAATTTTTCATTTTGTTGAAACAACCAAGTATTCATAGTCAAGAAAAAAATTGTTTTTATTCTAGAAACCTTTTGTAGAAATACCAGAAAATCAATCTTTGAAGTTGACAACAGGTAAATACTTGATAATTGGTGCCTTTACCTTATATGTGGAAAATGTCCATCTTATAGTTCCAGCTATGACATTTAAACCATCTTTTATTTGTTTTTATTCCTATGAAAGCTGTGATATGAACTTCTTTTGATATTGCCTAAAGCCACAATGCATTTTATAACTTACACACAGTAGATCTCAGTTGATCCCGAAATTGGATCAAAATCATATGCAACGCTTTTATACAGACTTCGGATTTTTTATTTGATCAGCAACTTTTGCATCAGATTGATCCGATTTTCAAGATAAAATACCTGCCATGAACTTTTATAAATAACATCCGTCGAGTAGAAATTGATATTCCATGATCAAGTCATGGTTATCTACATGCCTATTTAAATTTGAAACCTGAGCGTTCGAAGAAATTTCCTACATTTTTTAAATGAAACATCATTAAATTTCAACAAATACTTAAACTATTAAAATAAAATGAAACACTTTTAAAAAAGAAAATATTCATTTTCATAGCCATAGAGTTTTATAGCGTAATATAGGGAAACTGGAATCCCAGAAATTTGAAATTAAGAAAATCCTTGTTTACTCCAAGAAGTTGTAAAGCTTTTAGAAGTTGTAGATAGAACTAGGTAAATCTGTAGAAACACTTTTAGAACAAAATAAAAAAGTTGTAGTTTTTATCTTTCACTGAAAATCGAAATTTTCTTAAAAATTCCTTGTGCTTCCTAAAAACTTGTAAATCTTCCAGAAGTAGAAGTTAGAACTGGGTAAATAAAAAAAAACACTTCGATAAAGAAAAAACAGTAACTTTCAAAGCCACAGAAATTGAAAGGCTGACATGGAAAAAGTTGAATGTTTCGCCCACCCAGAAATTTGAAATTTTCAAAAAAAACTTTCTGTTTGTTCCAGAAAGTTTTAAATTGTTCAGAAGTGGGAGTTGAAATCAAGCTAATGTAAAGAAACACTTTTGGAATTGAAAAAATACGAATTTTCAGATCTATAGAGATTTATAGGCCAACATAGGAAAATTGGCATTTTGCGCCCTCTCAGAAATTCTACATTGTCTATGAAATTCTCTGTTGGTCCTAGGAAATCGTAAATTAACGATAAGTGGCAGTTTAAACTAGGTAAATCTGAAGAAACAGTTTTAGAAGGAGAAAAAGGTAAATTTCCAGATGCAGGCTTTAATGCGCATGAATCGACAAATTGGTCGTGGCATCGCTGCTTTGAGTTCAAAAATATTTTGACGGCCATGAATAACCTACTGTTTTTAATCAAAATGATAAAAACTGCAATAGTAGATCATTTTGATCTGAGTTTGACAATCAGGTCGATCAGCAAGAGTTTTATTGCTAGCGGGGGGCGGGGG
>JAABKJ010000426.1:0-34112 GCA_011634705.1 Andricus grossulariae | reverse complement strand
CAAGCGGCCGTCTATAAATTACTTAAAGTCCTTTTGGGTAGGAGCTAGGTCAACGTTTTTTTTTTTTTGTTTTAGGAGGGGGGGGGGGGGGGGGGGGGGGGGTACTGTATGGTAGTGAATTTTAAACAATCCGAGTAAATGTATAATGCTTAAAATATAAACATAAAAATCTTCTTGAAATTTAGAACAATGCATTGAAAATATTTTTTTAGATAAAAATCATGTATCTAAATTTACGAAGATATTTCGAATTTAGCGCATTTTGAAATGTAGAGAAGCTTCATCGTGAATTATAGGTCAAGTGTCTATTTAAATAAAATGAGCTTGTTAGATATAAGTTTTGGAAAACGTGCTTCTGTTTTGGAAATGGAAATTACGGAAGGTCAAAAAATGTGCTAGGTTCTCTGCGAATTGGCAGAGGGAGGTGGCTCGTTATACACGAACTCCATTGCTTGATTGCCGGTAATAATGCACGTGAAGTCGAATCGCAATCCATTTTTTGTAGAGCTGCTTTTATTCTGTTCTCCCTGGCCTAGCATTACATTCCTTTCGGTTCCGTCCCAGTTCCAGTTGAGACAGATCGTATAGGTTTCGTTTGGCATACCACGAACTGGACGAGGCTCCGTTTGGTTGCTCGTTCAGCTTGGCTGCTTGGTTGGCGTTACCCCGTGCAACGGGATTTGCATCCCGGATTCTACGATTTGCATTTCAATTCCGCGAGACTTCGCCACTATCGCCGCTACTGCCAAACGGCGAAAGAAACATAGATAGGGCTTTAAGGGAGGGCGATAGAGATATAAGAATAAAAAACTTGATCATTAAATTTTGACTTCTCTCAAATTTATACATTTTTAAATTAAGTCATATAAAATGTGTACGATTCATAAAGTAATTAATTGTTATAAATTAAAAATTATTATTATATGTCTTCAATCTTTGAAACAAAAGTATAAATTTGAAAAATTAACCTGGAAACATCAAAGAATCTTGTTTAAAGTCAATGACTTTTTTTGAGAGCGTGTTGAAATTAAAAAAATAAATAAATAATATAAAATTAAGATTCAATGTATTTTATTTGTAAAAGTAGCTTTCTATTACTGTACTTAACTATTTTATTGAATTTTTTTTTGGTTGGAAATTAATTTTTCAACAGCAAATTTACCCATTCTATTTTTGGTTGAAAATTGATCTTTTTTAGTTGAAGATTCAACTATTAGGCTGAGAATTGCTTGTTTTGTTAAAAATGCTTTCCTTTTGGTAGAAAAATAATCTGCTCGGTTGAAAATTAATCTTTTTGCTTTGAAATTTAACAGTTTTGGTGACCTATTTTTTCTCTCTTGACCGAAAAATCTTTCTTAATTGAAAATTCGTCCCTTTAGGTTGAATTCGAATCTTTTTTTTTTTTTTTGAAATCCAAATCTCTTTTGCTTAAAAATCTATTCTTTAGGTTGAACATTGAACTATTTTGTAAAAAAAATCATCTATTTGGTTGAAAATGTAACTATTTTGTTGATAATTAATGTATTTTGTTTAAAATTCGTCGTTTTTGGTAGAAAATTAATCTTCTCGACTAAAAGTTCATCTTCTTAGTCAAAAATTCAACTATTCCAATTGAAGATTCATTATTTTATTCGAAAATTCTTCACATTCATTGGAAATTTAACTATTTGGTTGATTTTTTTAAATTCAATACTATGGTTGAAAGCTTGATTATTTTGTTGGAAATTTCGCTTTTTCGGTCTAAAATTAGTTTTTTCATCCTAAAATTGATTTATTCCATTTTTGTTGAAAATTGATTTTTGTAAATGAAAATTCAACTATGTGGTTTAAAATTTATCTATCTTGTTAATAATGAAATATTTATTTCATATATTTGAAAAAAATGTCTGTATATGGTATTTAAAATATTAGTTGAAAACATATATTTGAAATATTAATATATTCGATGTGCACTGAATAGTAAATATGTAAAGTCAAAATAAAAATTTATTATAAATGATATTCAAAGTCGCGGACTTTAGGAACAAATTCAAGAGATGATTATTTATGTTTTTATTCCAAATAATTTATTCAAATTTGCGATTGACAAAGCTTTCTCATTTGAACATAGTAATTAAATTCTTAGAACTTTTATTTTCAAGAAATAAATTATCCTTTAACAAAGTTACTTTCCAAAAACGAGAATACCGTTATTTAATTTTAAATACCATTAGTATTATTTTTACACATTTAGATATTCACAAGAACTAACAAAACATTATTTATAATAAACTCGCTAATTTGTATAAGTACATATTTCCAGTGATAGTTTGAAAAAGCAAACTACTCAAATGACTCCGTACTATGAAAAATTATGTCTGGAAAAATCTTGATATACTTCGAGAAATCCTGGAATTGTCACGAAATGTTCTTCCAGGATCTTAAAAGACACATTTAGAAATCATTTTTAAATATAATGTTATGTACCAACATGATACCAAAATACAATTTTTTTGTTATTTAAATAGAAGCACAGAAGGTATGATGTAGTATACTTTCAATACAATGCAATCCCCCTTCAAAGGAAGCACTATTCAATATTTGTAAATTGATTTTCTCGTATTATTAATAAATGTGCAATATTAATGCATTCATTCTCTTCGTTTTTTACTTTTTCGTACTCTAGTCAGGAATTGGAAAGAGAATAAAACACATAAAACTGCAAAATGGTTGCGCTAATTTGCGTAGATATTTGATCCCTTTTTGAATATCGAATCGATTGTCAGTATACTATTTCATTTCAAAAACCAATTAATTCCTAAAAGAATATAACGCAATGGATCTGTTTACAACCTGCCATTTTATAACGGTGATTTTCAAACCGGAGAGGAAAAAGTTGCATGGGACCATTTTTATTTTTCACTTGAACAGTGGAAAAATAAGCACGACATTTTAAACATTTTAACACTTTCAAATATTACAACCTCCATTTTTTATACCCAGAAAATTTTTTAAAAATTCAAAGGGTCATCCTCTAAAGTTTAACGGTGTAACAGGGAGTATTTCCTGTTACACGGTTAAACTTAATTTGAGTAACTAGAAAATAATCAAGATTTTTTCGATACAAAATTAAACGTAAGTTGGAAAGAGTTCTTGGTTGAATCGAATAACTTTTTGGCATTCATAGAGTACTTCATCGAATCTTATGTAAAGAATCGAAACTCAAGAAAACCCAAACGGATTGGATAGAAACAGAGAGCTAGAGAGATTGCAAATGCAAACTTTTGCCTGAACAATATTTTTTGTTAAGGGTTCAAATCCCATGGGTAATGGGATAGATGCAACCATCTAGTGTATGAGAGCTTTCTTCACCCTGTTATAGAAAACCTCCTCTTGCGTATCCATATGCACCTACCCCTGAATCACCTCATCCCTTTCCATTTCTGTAATCGCTTGCCCATTCCAACGACTCTTCGCAACGAATAAAATACGCTTGTTATGAGTAGAGCATATTGTTGCTTAAAGCCATACACGTACAATGAACGTGCCAGCGTGAAATGCATATTGATCCCGTCAGTTTGAAATTTTCGCCCAATCTACCCGAGTATACGCGGACGTACATCAGGGCCTCCCGGAACACGTCTCGTGTAGGTCGTTACTCTCGTCACTGAAGAGCATTTCGAAGAGTCGTAAAATGTTTCGACGTCAAGAGCATGACGAGCAGAACTTATTACTGATTCGAACAATAAGAATAATTTCTGAGTTTTCGCGAAATTTGATATCTTGATTTTTCGACACGTATGTGGGAAGTTTGATGCAAGAGAAACTCGAGTTAACTTTTCGAGAGTGTAAGATATTTATATATAGAAGTACCTGTCGGTAAATTCAATGTCTTTTGTACACTATGGAATTTAAATTAAATAATCGCTGACTGCAATTGGTGTGATCACGAGACTGGCATAATCGCCAAATTACACTCTAACGTTAAGCTAACCTTCTTACTGTTTCGCGAAGTTTAATATTTCTAATGTTGGTACACAAAATTGAAAAAATAAATGAAGATAAGGAATTCACCCCATTCAACAAGGTTCAAACAATCTATGTTAACGCACTTTTTTAATTCATTCTTTATTTTGGGACAGAAACTGCGTACCATTCTTTTTACATTAAAGCAAACTGATGTTATTCAAACTACGCAAAAGAAATCAATTTTACTGCCATAATAACTTCACCAACAAGAAAATATGCGATTGTGTTGAGGATACATTTTGTTTGACGAAGATCTTTTATTTTTTTCCAACTTTGCACGTCATATTTAGAAAATGAATTAAAAGAACTTATTAATTTCAGTCAGGTCAGGGCAAGGAGTTTTATTGCTTTTAAATTTGGAACTTGGAAGAACGGAACATAATCTGCTATATTTATAATGAAAACGTAGCTATAAAATAAATACCTGTATAACAAAGAAAAATTCTTGAAAATTAGGATCGCTATACACAGATAAATTTAATTTTTGACTCCTAAATCCAGTAAGCATAGAATATTGTTTTATACAATGTTTAATACCATTACTATAGATGAAATTCGAGAAAACAAATGTAATACAAATTTAAAGGCCGCGCATCTGTTGGTTCGCGTGTTTCGCGCTCGATAATATATTTACATCGCGCTACGCGCGGTCTTTGGACTTCACCCACATTTGTGCACAGATATTTCAAAATTAAAGGTCAAGGCATAGACAACTGTAATTTAGTGATTGTGAATTTTCTTTTGTTAAAGCTTTTTTGGCTTTAGCCAATACATTTTCAGCACGCATCTCGTGCTTCGCTCTCAATTTTGTCCAAAATGCGAACTTTTTTACACTATGTTCAACACTAGTACATCAAATGTATATTACATTTATCTCTGTACCACATCCTGGGATTGCTTGTTCAGATATTGCAAAATAAAGCACAAATTTCATTAATCATTTTTACTTCAATATTTCTTCCTTATTTTCCAATAAATATTATTCTCAGCTACTCTGAAAAATTTATTGTTTCAATTAAATTATATTAGTGAATGAGACATTAGTACGAAGAGACATAAAAAGTCATGAAAACACGAGAGCTTGAAACACACGTATTTCTATTGGTTTGTTTTTATAATTTAAAAAAGTGCTCATTCTGAAGAAAAATTGTTATTAAACATTGAATTGCACCTTCCTTTGTTTCTCCATCAATTTAATTTGTTTATTTTCGATGTTATTTTTTACGATTTAGAGCAAAAACACGCATCCTAGCGTAAAGTAGTTTAAAGAAAATTTGTAGATATACTTTAGGCGAAAAATTTTGTAAAATAATATGTTATTGTAGCTTGTGTCGTTTTTTCAGAAAGTTAATTTTTTTATTTTCAATATATTCTTATAACCAGAGTTTATAACACGTTTGTAGATCTTCTTTGGTAGATCAACGTAACCATTTTTTTTTCATTTGTGTTGTTATTTTTTACGATTAAAACAAAAATTACGCGTCCTAGTAAAAACTTTTAATGAAAAATTTGTAGCTCTGTTTTGGGTTAACAACTTTTGTTCATTCATTTTTTTCATAGCTTATGCTGTTTGTCCAAAAATTTAATTCTTCTGTTTTTTAATTTTATTTTTCACGACTGAAAAATGATTGATAACAAATCAAAAAACAATTAATAACAAATATATAGTTACTTATTATTAGATGGTAAGAGTTGGAGTGCGATCTTATGCGTATGAGTAAATAATTACTTATAAATAACGTGAAAAGTATAAAATGACATACTTCGGACCAAATAAAAAGACTTTTCTGATGTTGAGAAGATCCTATAATCGACGTTTCGCGAGTCAAATGCCCTCCTCATCAGGAAACAAGAATCCGAATCACATATAAGTCCTTTATTTGTTTATAAAAATTGGAATAACCAAAATGTCGAAGTAAAAAAGATTCATGCTCTTACATAAATTCCATCTCAAGTTAGTTCTGAATTTTTTATATTTCAACTTTGATATGTTAAAAAGTAGTAAGGTCCATTAGTATCACGGACACATGAAAAATTCGTTGGAAACAATTTTTTCTAAAATTTTTTTATTGATCGGAAGAAGTCGTGGGGATGAATTGTTCAACTAACCGTGTTCCATACGGAGAAAAATAGATATTAAAGAAAACTATCTAGATATTACTAGTTAATATCTTAGCGATTTAACTATGGTTCAGAAATTCAGATATTGAAGTAAAGCATCCATGGACATTAAAAAGAGATTTTACCTGACATAATTCAAGATATTAAAGGACAGAATCTATCGATATTGAAAAAATACTTTTTAATTATGCAAAAATTACCCGTAATGCATGTCAATTTCTATGAAATCCAAAAGGACTTTACATCGCATTCCTCTGTTTTTTATATCCCAATCCTCGAGCATTCGCCTTTTTTCATTTTCGTGTTGAGCGGATTATAATACGCGGTCGAAGGCTAACATGACATGATTAGCAATCCCAGGCTATGGTGTGTAATAGTGTTGAACATAATTTCAAAAAGTTGGCATTTTGGACAAAATTGAGAACGAAGCACGAGATACGTGGTGATAATGTATTCGCCTGTAGCGCCGAGTCCTCATTTTATTGAGAAAATTATGGTATACATATCCAAAAACACTGGATCCATTTTCAGCCAAAATTCTTGACGCAATATATATCCGCGAAAACACAACACACACGGCGATTGCTCGAGATACGGACAAAGCGGGGTTAAAATCTTTTGTCACCACGGCACGTGTCAACGACATTGCTCGGATAAAATTTCGCTCTTTTAATATCTTAGATATCAACGGTTATTATCACACATTTTATTCTTTCAATATAAACAGAAATTGCCCTTTAATATAATATATATTGAATTGAATATATTATATATTATACGGTTATATCTATATATCATGGTTGAATATCAAAGTTTGTAATATCTACTTTTCAATATCCATTTTGCTCCTTATACGAATAACCGTACGTAGAATTTTTAAAGGTTGAAAAAAATGGAATCAAAAATTTTTTATATGCTCTAACTTTTTACTTTTTATCCACGATAGTTGGTCCAAGAATACCACCTTTTGTTTTTGGTCCCTGAGACTGTGTGCCAAAGCACAATCCAATCCGAGTAGTCTTTTAAATGTTATCCGGTATACCTATGACAACGACGACAACGAAAGAAACCATCGTAAAACCTGTTTTTTTTTTCGGATTCAGAGAGTCTCGAAACGTGGAGATTTGAAGAAATCTTCGATAGTCAATATTGAGTCATTATTGAAGAAGATTTTTTTAGGCACTGGAATTAATTAAATTGCAATATAGCGTAATTTATCTAGTTTTTCTCATAAACAGGAACTAAATTGATTAGAATTTAGTTAAATATGTTCACACCATACATTTTTTTGTTATAATTAATTACGAATTAAACAGATGACAATGCGAAAAGTAATTATTTGGTATAGCTAACAAAAGGTGTAACACAAAACTAAATACTTTTCCGAAAAAGCTTTAATTAACATTCAAACCGTTCAGAACTTGAGAAAAATAAATGAAACCATTATTCATAGTAATGAAAATAATGTGTGTACATATAATAATAATAATGAGGATGAAAATGTAATCAATAGATTATTTCTCTGAGCTATGAATGGTCATTTGCCACAGATGATTGAAAAATTTGGAGATATTGCAGCATCAACATTCAGAAATCAAAAACTTTGCTCTTATTTTTCTGATCATTTTATGCTTTGAAAAAGAAAAAGTTCATTTCTCCATGGAATAATTTACCCACTATTCTGTGTGTTTCCTTCATCCTGATACATTTTACATTTTATTTATAAGCAAGGACGAGCCGAGTCCCTGAAGATGCATAACGTTATATTTTATTCCTAAAGCGATAGTAAAATGTCGCAAAATCTGCATCACGTTGCTCACTACTGTCCAGTTTTTGTTCCCATATTCCCGTACGATCCAGGGTGACATGCAAATAGACATACACTCACAATAAGTTTCCACTTGTTCCAAATCTTCTCCCTCTCTCTTTTTCCCATTTGAAAGAAATAGTTCAAAACTTTTTTAAATATTTCAAAAAATATCTATTAGACGCTCTAGGTGTACTAAAACAACGTCTGATACGTTGAATTGAAATTTATAAAAAAATATCTCATATTTTGATGATAACCCGATCTATAAATTAAAATTGTATATACTCAGAAAACGATTTTCTTAAATGAACAATATTTTTCTAGACTCAACCATAGAAATATTTTGTTAGATGGATTGTTTGGTTGCTTCAGCCAAAAAATTTGGATGGTTCAATCAGATTTTTTTGTCAAATCAACAAAAATTTATTTAATTTAACCAAATTTACATGTATATACAAAATATAAAATATGTATGCTACTTTGAAAATGGTGTAAAAGTTTGTTTTATAGCTTTCATGCTCCTCTTATTTTTTCTGATAATCATCAATTAATAACAATATTTATTAAGGAAAATTCTATTATCTTTATTTGTTTGAACATTAAAAAATGTTATCGTTCAGTAACAAAGTCGCAACTTGTTGGCAATATTCTATCGCTCTTAAAATTAGTAAAAAGATCTAAAAATTGTCATTGAGTCGAAACATTTTAAATATTGTTGAACTCTTAGCCTTAACTTACGTTAAAAACATATATTTTTTCCTAAATACGACCATGACTCGTATCGTGCACATGGATAACGATCTAGATTGTATCGAGCGGGAAGCGCAAATCGAATTTACGATAAAAGGCGTCGAATAAATTGCTGCACATTCATTTGTTCTCGTGGGTGGATTAAGGGGTGGAGAATTGGATGTGCACAGGTTTTACGGACGCAATGCTAGTGCGGGTGGCCGAAAGTCGAATCAGAAAACCACCAAAAAAAATTAGAGCAACAAAGGACAGTAGAATGAAGAGAAATAAACGAATCAACGATCGCTGACCGCAGGCCAGCCACCAACCGCATCCCCGGTGCTTGGCGCCGGCGAGAAATTGAAAATGGAAATGTTTAATTGCCCGAAAACACGACGAGTACCACTCTTCGTTCTAGAGGGTCACGAGAAATTATACGTTTGCTTTTTTAAAGTTTCCATCATCAAAAAAGTCAAACTCTAGGATGGAAACGTACGTTTTCATTCACTTATTTTCAAATAATTCCTTAACAAATGGTCCGACTAGGGATTAAAAATTTCTTTTAAAATTTATGAGGAGTGTATATACGTCATTGTAATTGATTTGAAATCACTTGTGATTATAGCATTTTATATAACAAATTTTCTTTTTTGTATGCATTCAATTTTACGCTATCAAGTTTTCAATCCAAAAATCATAACCTGGACCAATTTTGAAAAAAGTAATTTTTTAAAGTTATTAGGTATAGGATTTACATACAAAATGATGATGAAAGTTTCTTCAGAGTTCTTTTTTTAATTTATTTTTTAGGTTGGTTCATTCTAAAGTATGATAGAGACTATCATAAAATATTTAATAATAATTTAAATCCGGAATTTCAATTTCGGCAACTAAGTACTTGAATAAAATTAAAAATTAGTAGGTACTATATATTGATAAGTTTGATTTTTGGAAAATTTAATAAAATTATTTACCATACTTTATAATATAAAAAACTAAAAAATTATATTCAAAATTTAAAAAAAAAACTACTTTGAAGCAACTTTTATCGTCAACTTGTATGTAAATTCTACATTTCATGATTTTTGAAAAACGAAAATGGACATTTTTTAAAGAAGGCTTAGGCGACGATTTAAATATGTTCTGAAAATTTTCATCTGGTGCCAGGGAATAATCATTAACCAGAAAGTTCCATATGCAAAGCACCTTTTAATTAATACTGCGTCTAATCGTCCCGAAAAATTGGGAGAGCTGGAAAAGGGGATGGAATATTCGTCCAGAAAATTCGAAACGTCTAGCCAAGCTAATGAAAAATATTGGACTAGTCATCCCGAATTTTGGGACGACGAGACACATTGTTTAATTAAATTTGGTTCGGTCCCACCGTGATAGGTTTCTAGTTTCGAATTTAAAATGCTTCGATTGTTTATATAACTGTTGCGTTATGGCTTAATAAATGAACAAAAGAATAGAACTTTTGAATTGTTGAATTTAAAATCTTGATCTCTTGACTTTTTTAGACTAAACTCAGAAAAGACGATTCAATCTGAAATGGGCCTGAATTAAATTGGAAATATTTCGAGATTTGCAACCATTTTTTTTCTATGATTTTGAACTCCAAGAAGAAACCAATTGTTAAACTGTTGACTCTTATGTGTATGCTTGGTTATACTCTGATGGAGGTCATCGTAATCTATAATAAATACCCACATACACACTTATAATTGAATATAGGTGATTGATATGCTCTTCTACTTTCGTGTCCGACATGATTTTACATCATATTTCTATGTGTATTAATTATTTCAATAAAAGAATGCTTTCAAAATTGAATTTTTTCCAACAAACTGCATTTGAAGAACGCTGCCCCGCATACAGAGGCAGCTGTAGACTAAGTTTTTTTCAATGACATTAGAAACATAGAATTCAAAAATTTACTGGTTTGGTTATTGGGTATATTATGCATTGAAAAGGATAATTGTTGATCGTATGTAGTAATAAAGAAAAGGTTTTCCTATTTAAAAATTGTGGTAGCTGGTGTAAAAGCTCTTGTTCATTGACATTCTGCCACTGCCTATTATATCTCACGAATAAATAAGGATATCTACTTTGCTGCTCGTCGCAAAATAGAATTATTCTATGTGTTTTACACGCGTTTTATTTTTATGTTTGAGTTTGATCGTATTATCGACTAAATTTATGCATTTAATATATTTGAGCACAAATAAGAGGCTCCATGGTTTTCGCGGCCTCGGTATACCCCACCCTCTTACGAAAACTACAAAATGAGTTAATGAAATGCTGTTCACATGATAAATTAAAAAAAAACATTAGAGTTATCCACAGATGCACGTTTTAGAATTTTGAACATTTTGTCTCGGAAACTAAATCTTTATTGAGAAAAAAACTCTTGTGCATGTTTTCAGATTTCTAAAATACTAATATATAATACAACTATTTGGACCCTAAATTTTGCTTTCTTTGGTTGAAAATTACTACAGTTATGCTTATATGATAGGCGATACCTGAGCAGTAGGGCCGAGAATAACTCGCCACACTACGCGGCTTACCCGCACATAGTCAAACTGCTGCCGCCAAGCCTGGTCAGCAGGAGAACTTTATTCCCTAAATTGCGAAATATAACCAATTTTCAATTGAGCACTTGCTAATTTATGATTATAATTTTCGAAGGATATGTTATTTGCCTTAAAAAGTTGGAGGTACGATATCAATAAGATAAAGTGGAATTTATGCAATCATTCATAATGAGAATTATCATTTTTAATGCGTAAGTGTACGTACATAATCACGTATTTGTAATACTTACAGTGGTTCTTTTCAGGGCCCCAAAATAATTTATCAATAAAAATAAACATTCTACCAGAACTTTATAAATTTTAACAAAATAAAAGTGGAATTTCAGAAAAATGTTATTAATTTAAATTTCTGTTTCAAATTAAAGAAATTCAAAAAAGAAAAATTAGGGCCAGGTGCTTGGTTCGAACATGTGAAATATTTATGAGAATTCTGACTTTGCATTAAGTTTGAGCTAGTTTGTAATGTAATGGGAATTAAGAAATTTTAATTTAATATGAAGAAAGCAAATTTTGAAATTTTTTATTTTAATATTTAATAGAATTATTTTCTAGTGTAGTTCAATGCTGAAAATGCCCACACATGATCCTGAGAATTTGTAAACTACAAGTTATGAATTAAATTTCATTAAATAAATTTTAGAAATATAAAGACAGTTAATGGAAAGTTTTCAAGTGAGAATTTTTTATTTTCAACCCACCCCAGTGGGTGTGCTCTGATTGGTAATTAATGCTTTACGAGTGCATTTTATAAATATACGAAACAAACATATAAATTATCAATATGAATACACTGTTATATACAATTTCTAAAAACTCAAGCTCTGTTAAATTATAAATGTAACCTAATTTCAAGTACTGATAACTGCGAGTGATTTTCCTGCACTTGTAGCTGAAAATTTTGTTTGGAAAATTCTTTTTATTCTGCTTTTTATATGTTGAAATAGTATTTTTCGTGAACATTCACAAAAAAATTGTGTAACATTCATCACAGTAAAATTTACGAGTATTGATTAATTATTAATGTGGAAGTTGGACCGAGCACAGTTTGAAATTACCGTGTTTGAATTCCAATGCCTGTTGTTCATGAAATTTAAAATACGTTCATGGAAAAAATGTCGAATTCATGTGCATTTAAATTCGATCAGATTTTTTTAACGGAATGAATACTTATAAATATGTATAATAATGGATTTCTGTATACGTATGTCCCATACAATTAAACACTTATTCTTTAATTTCAACTTTTCAAGCCAAATAAGATATCGTCGAAATCACAATAAATAGTAGATTTTGAATAATATATTTGTAAATTACCAAATATAAATTAAAAATTTGGAACACTTCGCACTTCAGGGGTTATTAGGTACATACAAAGGACTCTCGCTGACCAAGCTCGGTGGCAGAAGTTTGACTGCTTGAGGGGAAGGCGTGTAGTGAAGGATCAGTAATCAGGTATTTGATTCGAAATTTCCTCTACCCTACTGTTTAGGATCCGCGCGTTATCGGCTAGTTATTTATAGACTCTCTGCCTTTTACTGAGAAATCAGTTTTCGTTTTTGCTGATGATCTTATTTGTATTAAACTTTAAAATGATTAATTTTTAAACGAATAATTCTTGAATCTATGAAGCACAGCTGTATCGATTTTCAACTGAAAGAAGCCATTTTTGAAGCTAAAAAATGCCACTTATAATTATTTTTGTCGATAAACAAGTTTTCTCAGGTTTATTTTCACATGCTGAAAAATGTATATCTGGCATTCAAACATGAAGAACAATTGAAGTTTTTCTATTTTAAAGCCCATAAGAAATTGATAAACGTCGCGGTAGCTCAATTATTATTTTTAAAATTTGAAAAAAATATACGAGAGTTTTTTCACTATGAAGATACAGTGTTCAAAATTCGAAAACATGTGTTTTTGTACCACCTTAGGTTGTATTCTTTGCAGTTATTTTCATTAATTAGGGATCAGTGTATACCAAAATTGGAAGTTGTATACTCCTTGTTAATTTATTTGCAAAACTCTTGTCTGGTATAGCAATATTGAAAGTTGAAGTAAGAATTGAAATACTGTATTTTTGAGAGCGTGACTCAATTTTAATGTTTTCCTTTGAAACAAGTGGTACAGTTTGTGGTGCTGGGTAGGGTACGTCAAAGAAAGCAATCGATCACTGATCAATGATCGAGCGTTTATGTCAACAGTATCAGTTCGACAGATAGAGGATAGATAGAATGAAGCCTCATGAGAACCTACGTTACCCTCCGCACACGCATGAGATGTACTTATCCCACGCTCGCAAATTCCCTGTAGGTGTTTGTATGCAAAGTAGAAACATATATGCGTCTGGTCTCGAGAGTGAACCGCGAGCACCAGATAAATATGGAAATCTTGTTGTTTTACGCTGAACCCTCCTCGGAGTGTTGGGGAAACCAAGCGAGAGGCATCAACCCTCTTCTGTTTATCCCTTGGCACCAGAAGCGCAAATATCGCCGATACACTGCCACCATAGTTAATTAGCCGCTAGATTTGACTGGCGCATCTGCCGACCTGTTATTAATGCAAATTACAATTTCTCACACCTTGCTGATATTAAATTAGCAGAAAAAGTGTTAATGAGCTTGCTTAAGAATCTCAGGGATCACGGTCCGTATATTTTTTTATTTAATCCACTTTTTCCCTTTAAATTAGGAAAATCCCCTCAAACACTCAAAATTGTGAATTTTGAACAACAAAAATTAATTTTCAACCTAGTGGTTCAAACGAACAGTTGCATTTTTAATAAAAACGGATGAAAGTTTTACTAAAGGAGATCAGCTTTGAAACCAAAAAGACCAATTTTAATCCAAATAGTTTAATTTTCGAACAAAAAAGATTTTTCAGTCAAGGAGGGTAAACAATTTAACATAATTGTTGAAATTTATGTCTAAAAGTTGAATTTCTATAAAAAAGTTAAATTCCTAACCCGAAATTAAGAATTTTCAACTAAAAAGTTTTATTTCAACTAAATAATTTAATTTCCAACCAAAGAGAATGACTTTTTTTTTTAAAGTGACTTTTTAACGATAGTGTTGGATTTTCAATAAAATAATTCATCTTTCGAGCAAACAATAAAATTATTAACCAAAAAAGATGAATTCGCAACCAAAAGTGTAATGGTAAACTTTTGCGTAAAAAAAGAGCTTGCAACAACGAATAGTGGAAAAAGATTTCAAGAAATAATATGCAATAAGTTAGCCTACACTAGGACCCTCTAATAAAGAACAGTTAATTTGGAGTTGATTGTTATACAACTTTGATTTACATAAAAAATGATTTAAACAACTAGGGTTCTGTGCTAAGAAGAATGCATTATATTACTTTCTCATCATAATGAGAACGTATTAGTTTTATATGAAAACAGACTATCGCGGATTTCTTTGAATCTCCACGTTTCGAAACCCCGTTAATCCGAAGAAACAGGTTCAACGATGGTATCTGTCTATCATTGCTGTCCTCTCCAGTTTTGCTCGAATGCCAACAAAAAATCTGCCCTAAATATACCGGAAAATTACGTAAAATTTAAATTGGTCACTTATGGGATTTTATTTGGGGACCCATAAGAGTAGTTTAAAGTAATTCATTTTTAAAACTTAGAAATGATTCTTATTCTCTGACAAATTTTAAGCAGTATACTTATATACGGAATGATTTGTAACACATCATCGCGTTTAGATATTAGATTTACAAAAAGCTGATTTTTACACATGTTGAATCGATGGGAAACTTCATGATCTTTGCGAGACCCTCAAATATTCACCGATTTCGCTCAAAGTTGGAGGCGATTTTTTCGGGGCATTAAAAAAAGTGGGGGGAGGGAGTGAGAGCAAAGAAATTCAACGACTGAAATAAAATGCCTTCCCTATTGTTCATACAAAAAAGATCTATAAATCTATTTTTAATTCTTTTTTGATAGGACGCATGGTTTTTTTTTAATCGTAAAAAATAACATTAATAATAAAAAGGTAAGTTTTTGGGAAAACCACACAAGCTACGAAAAATTGAATGGAAAAAAGTTGTTCAAGCAAAAGAGATGTACAAATCTCTTAAATTTGTTAAAGTGCTCAAAAAATGTGTCAAAGCTAGCTGAAAAAATTATGAAAAATAAAATATTTTTTTTTCAAACAGGAATTTACTCGCACAACAATAAATAAGGGCCAAGCTGCAATATAATAGAATATAATAAATTGCACCTAACTGTGGGAAGGCCTGTCATTACATTAACGTGACCCGTCGCTCAAAGTCTTACCGAAGTGACCAGGGGCCTACTCTCTTTCAAGCGAAAGTTATTATATCAAATATCCTCTGCTTATTGCAGTCGAGCCTAAACTATTTCTAACACAAACAATAGACAAACTCAAGTTCATTTTTACTCGAGAAATGCAAAGTCTCGTCCGGCGACACGCGCTTACCAGCCGACTGAAGGTTCGTGTCTTTCCTGCGTGGAGCGCAGTATCACTGGTTGATTATATCATTTGGCGGCACTGGTATATTCAGTAACGTTTTTTACTTGAGCAACTTACTATTTCACGCACTGGAAAGCGGAAAAATCACTAGTTCACCAGTGATACTTTAAAATACTGATTTAATCAGTGACAATTTCACTGGTTCAGTTAAAAAGAGGAATTTCATTCAATATATTCACGATTACCCATATGATATAAAAAGTTTTCAATAAAAAATGAAATCCTCTTGCAATTGACTGTTTTCTGAAAAAATCTGCTTTTTCATCTAAAATTGAAAAAATGAACCTCCTGTGATCCCTGAAAACTCTAATTCAGTAAAAAAGTAGTTAGGTGGCAAATTATACTGAAAATGTGCTTAAATCTGTATCGGAGATTATGCAGAAGTATCGTGCTATAACGATCTTTCCATTTATTTAACGTAGGCTTTCAAAAGCAGTTTAAATTCTCTTGGTAATAGTGAAAAGTTAGCTGAAATACACCTAAGGGAAGACTTCCTTTGTCGCGTCTGGTCGACGGTGTATCTCCCAGCCTCGTTATCTTTTTATCTGGTACTCGGAAAAGAGAAGGAGAAAAAAGAAAGAAGTTGAAAGAAGGAGAGATGGGAAAATCCAGCCAGGTAGAAAGAGAGAGTAAGCCTCGCAGAGTGCACACGTGACGCTCACATTAATTATTTTTACTACGCTCTTTTGTTTGCCTCGTCCAGAGGGCGTTCCGGAAGGTCGCCATTTTGCACGGAGTTTGCAATTCCTAGGTACCACTGCACGCTTGAACTAAACACTAGAACAATTTTACTTGCAAAGATGCACGAGACTGTGGTTTCAGGACTTTCGGTGTCAAATTTTTCACTGCAAAGAAAATCATGTCCAGCTTAGGAGGTAGAGAGCCATTACTGAACTTTCTGATTAGAGAATTGACAGGTTACTATGCCAGAAATGATAGAACTTTTTCAAATTAATTAAGAGCATGTAAAACTCTGAAAGGTTACCAATTATAACAGGTTATTAAATTCGGTGGTTTTATAATGAGAAAAATAAATATATTGTCCTGAAATTTTGGGAAATTGTTTGAAATATATAAGGGAACGTCTGTCTGGTCCACTTGAGATTTTATATAGTTTAAATGATTCAATTTTATTAACTGTATTTGAGCTAGGGCACTAAAGCCCTGTTCTCAGTTACATTGGAAATTTGAAATCAATAAAATTGCGTTACTTGAACAAAATAAAAACTCAAATGGACCAGACCGACGTGCCCTTATATATTTTAAAACATTTCCCAACATTTCTCCACAATATTTACATTTTTCATATTGTAACGCCGCTGAACATAAGCCATGTAACTGGTCACGTGCCTCTCTAGTACATGCCCTTGATGGTGTATCAACTTTGACCAATGATTAACTAAAAGTTACTCTTGTCGCCACTTTCATTAATGGTTAACTCGTACATTACTTTCTAGTATCTTGCAGTTTATGCGAAGCGCATCATCGCATAATGTTTCAAAATTATGTGTACCTCAGAACTTACTTGTTATATAAAGATTCCATACAAAATATACTGAATTCAACGTCATATCGAAACGCCTAATTTTATTTTCGGTCATGATTTTGGAATTTTAACATAATAGCGCATGATTTCATATCTTTTCCGAAAGATATGTGAAACGCTGCAAAAATTTATTTGTTAATATTTTTATTTCAAAATTCTTCACAAAATATAAAACTAGCTGTGAATTCTATCTCGAGTGTTTCTACTTTATTTGTATTTATATTTATATGGTGCTCATTTCACGAGCACTTTGCTTTCCGTTAGCAAATGTATTTGCTTCCTCATAGAGGAAGCATTTGTGGTTTTTTAAATAATAGAAAAACTAAAGTTTTTATTTTGATCAATTTAAGAAATAATACGAAACAATTTTAAAATACAACAAAATATCAGACAAATCAAATGTTGTATTTAAAATGGTAATTTTCCGAGCTGGAAAAGGAAAGGGAAAAATTCTTTTCCGCCCTATCCCTTTGCCAGCTTTATGCTATTAGTCAATTGTAGTTAAGAGTTAAGTTTTAAATTGAATAAATTAACTTTCATTTGAGAGGTGGAATTTTTAAACAAAAATCATTAAAATTTTTAAATAAAAAAACAATGGAATACAACAAAGAAGGACGAATTTTTAACAAAAATTTAAAATTAATTTTGAATTCTATTAATGAAAAAAATTCCACTAGAAAAACCCGTTTTTTCAAATATTATGCATTACCATAGCTTCCTTATTGTTCAATAAAATGTATCAATATTATAAGTCAATTGATTCGTCTCGAATTAACACATATTTTCTATTCGCATATCAACTTTAAATTATGAGAATGAGAACAATTTTACTATAGAAATAGATGTTTAATATAATACAAATGACCAAAACTTCCTTACTCTTCAATAAAATGTATTAATATTATAAGTCAGTCGATTCGTATCGAGCTAAGGAATCTTTTTTATTTTTGTATCAACTTTGAATTATGTTAGTGAGAAAATTTTTACTAATAAAAGGCGTATTTTCAAATATTATGCATTACCATAGCTTCCTTACTCTTGAATAAAATATATCAATATTTTAGGTCAATCCATTCGTTTCCAACCAAGGAATCTTTCACGTTCTTGTATCCACTTTGAATTGTGTTAATGAAATAAGTCTTACTATAAAAAAAAAAAACAATTTTCAAAATATATAAATTAGCATAACTTCCCTATTCTTCAATAAAATGTATCGATATTATAGGTCAATCGATTCATCTCGAACCAATGCATCTTTTATATTTATGCATCAACTTTGAATTTTGTAATGAAAAAGTTTTAGCATAAAAAGCCGATTTTAAAAATATTATTAAGTGCTTAAGAAAAATTCAATAAATATTTTCATAAATCCTTCAGCCAATTTCAAGATATTAGTGGTGAAAATAAGCGCTCCAAATTTCATCAATTTATCTGCAACCGTTGCCAAGTCATCGTGTTCACAAATAAGTGTGACATCTACACACATGCACACACACGCACGCACATCCGGACAATTGCTTAGAACATTGTATTATACATTATTAGATGGAGGAAGTTTTAATAAAATGAATTTCAAACGTTTGGAAAATGTGACCATTACAAAGCTTCCTCTATGTGGAAGCAAAACAAAATTTTCTACTCATTTTGGATCATTTCTTAAAAATAAAATCATGAAAAATTAGCATTTTGAAATGCGGAGCTTTTTTATGTAGGTTTTACTTAGGTTTCTTAAGAAGTCTTTGTTTTATTAAGAAAGAACTACAACAAAACTTATATAATTGTTATCTAAGATTCTGAGCTGTAAGGCGCTTCTTTTTTCAGATTTAAACTGCAAATTTAAAACAAGGTTGTGCATGTCGAATTTTCGTAGTGGGGATCAAAGAAATAGGTTATTAATGATTATTAATGTTTAATTGTTTCTTATCGTTCAATAATAAAAACTGTAGCCAGAAATAATTCACTATACTGTTTCAGCCCATAGGTAAAATTTGAGGAATTTTTCAAATCAAAAACCGAACGGAAATCATCAACAATTTTTGTTCTTCTTTTGAGTGCTGTAACAACATTTTTTTTTATCGTCTCGAACAACTCGATTAATTTCAGAATGTTTACTCCACTAACGTGTCATATAATTTTGCATTATAATAAGTTTTTCAGTGCATAATACAAACATTATCAATGTCTAAAAATACAAAGTGTCTACTATTTTGGAATTTTCCATAAAATTAACCCATTGTCCAGCCCTTTGAGGGCTAAAGTTACGGAAAATTAAGTGATACTAGCCCTACCGATATACATGAATGGTTAGACTTACGAAAAAAATCCGTAATACTATATGTGCCCAGAAAATACAGTCGATAGCTATGGAAAAGAAGAACAATGATTAGAAAAGTAAACAAAAATGCGAAGCCTAAGATATTCCCAGATCATCATGTAACATTCTTGGACATTATAGCAAGGAAATAGTCAGGGAAAATCATAGACAGTTAACTAAATGCTCAAAAAACGTATACAAAAAGTTCTAGAAAATTACATACTTTTTTAGAATGTTCAGAAACATTAAGAATAGGAATATAGAATAATCTAGAGAACTCCAGGATATTTTAGAAATTTCTAGAAATTACAGAGAATTTGATAAATAGATGAATAATCTCGAAACTCGCACAGCACTAGAATATCCAGATAAAAAATTCCAGAATGCCAGGTTAATCTCAAACATTATGACTTCACAGAATTTTCAGGAATGTTAGTCAACCTAGAAATGTTCCTGAATGATCAGAAAATTTTCGGTATTTATAACAGTGTGGACAAAACAATATTAAATTCACTTGAAATTACTTACCCTTGTTTCTAATAATTAAAAAAAAAATTACCTACACTAAATTATTGGAGGAAAAGAGGATCAATACGATTTTAAACCAATCTAGAAACTTTGAGAATATACAGGGGGGCAATTATGTAACTTTTTCACTTTCACTTACACTTTTTCGAAATTCACGTTGGTTGTTTCTTTTTGGTCACAAAAAGGACAAAGAACAACCAACGTGAATTTTGGAAAATTGAAAGTGGAAGTGAATGTAAAAAATATACATACTCGCCCTCCTGGAAGATACAAAATTCTCCAAAAATATTTTGGAATATTCTATTTCAGAAATTACTGGAAAAATCAAGAAAATTTCAGGCTTTTGTGAAAATTTACAAAAAGAAGAGTATTCTAGAAAATACCTGGGCACTCAAGAATATCCAGATCAAAAAATTCTTGAACATTCCAAATTAACCAAAAACATTATTTGACTAGACGATTTTGCAAAATATGTTAAAATGATAGGTAAATGAAAAAATTCTAAAATTTCTACAGAATTTTAGTGATAAAGAAAATTTAATAAATTCTAAGCTGATCTAAAAAATCCAGATAGCTCCAAAAAGGCATATAAAACATTTTTACAATTTTTCAGGACAGAAAATGAAGTTCACAAAAATGGAATAGTCAATATAGGAAAGAGAAAAACATACATTCGAGATACCTTAGCGCTGAAGTGAAGCGTATAGATTTGATTGGGAAATGGCATTACTTTTCAAGAAAATGGAGAGGAAAGATTTATTTTTTCGCTTGAGGTGCAAGTATTATCAACTTCAAACAGTGATTGAAAATCAAATTTTCAATCTCAGGATGGAAAATATTGTGTTTTTCAACTATTGTGTTGGTGAATTTAAACATTATAAGTTTGATTAATAAATATCATTAATTTCCAAGAAAGTTTAGGATTTTTTTAGTTCGAAACGCACATTTTAAAAATTTGGTCGACAAATTAAAAAATAATTTCCATTTAAAAAAAAGAACAACAACAAACAACAACTCTCAAGATACTGTAATGCTGAAATAAGGCGTGAAAAGTTTGGTCGAATAACATCATCTAGTTCGGAGAAAATGGATGGAAATTTTCTTTCTTGTTCAAGGCGCGTATTGCCTCAACATTAGACGGTGATTTAAGTCCTTATTTTTAATTTAAAAAAGCGAGACCATAACAGATTTGCAGCTTTTAAGTTACAAACAGTTCCTAAAACTGACAAAAAACTACCAAAAAATTTGAACCCTTTATGAAAAAAAAACACTATTTTGTCACAATATTTAGTAGATATTATATCGACGCCTCCATTACATACCGCTCCACGTTGCGCATAGACGGTGTACCGCGCCACGCCTCGTTTGGAATCGCCATCTATAGATGCGTTTTTCTCGAAAAGCGGATTTTAGAAGTTTCAAATTCAAAAATGCTCCGGCGACTCGTTTGCAATCTTAAAGGCTCGTCCTGAGCTTAAAATGCCGGAAATTAATCCGGCCATGTGACTCTATACGTAAATCTATATCGATCATAAGGACCATTTTCATGCGGACGCCGACGCGGTGAAAAATGTAATTGGAAAAATATGAACCATGAAGGATCATGGAGACCATGAAGGATCCACAATCGAAAAAGAAGGACCACCCTAGTGTGCATCGAGAAAAATTGATGGTCAAAGTTAGATGGTCATAATTTAGAGAGTCAGTCCGTTCTTCTAGATGGTCTAAAGAGCTATTCATAATTTGTTTAAAATAGTCGGAACTGATCTCATTTTATGACCAGTCTGACTGTTATAAGAAGGTCAGACTCAATATCAGTGATAAGCAAGGTATCCTTTTGGGAAGGTCAATACGATCATCTTGTTTTCACTCATTTCGACCATCTACCGAAGAGCAAATGACCTATCGCGGAGGGCCAACCTAATTAGTTACCATTGGCGTGTTTATTCAAAATGATTGAATGTGTAAGTCAAATTTAACAACGAATAATGAATGTAAAGTTCATAAGAATATTATGAATAATTGTGAATTTATATTTAGGATAAAAAGGATATTCCTTTCTTTAAAATTAAAATCGATAATTTATTATTAAGAAGAGAATCTAATAAATAATTTAAATTCCACTTCATCAGTCTTCCTTATGAGCAAAGAATTATTTTTAATAACTCTACTCTTATTATTTGTTGTACTTAATTGCTTTTCACATTTATTATTTTCAAATAAGCGCGCCGACTTCAACCAATCCGGTTGTCGACGCACTGTGGTCTAGACTCCAGAGCATTTTCGGAGTGAGTGAATGTCATTGAGCCATTCAGCGTCACATTTGCTGTTCATTGAATTTAAACATGTTTTTAATAAGTTTTAACTATTTTCCGATATTTCAAACATTCGTGGAGAGCGAATTACATAAGAGCATGATGGAAAGTGAATTAGCTTTTCTTTATGATTTTTAAACGTCAAATTTGATGCTTTCCTGGGACTTAGGATTAAGGCCTAACTGGACTTTCAGCTATCAATTTGTTGTCACCATGTCGTTTCAACATGAAAACGTACAACAAATTTTAGCATTCATTGATGATGCAGAAAGTAACGAGATGTGAGATATTGGTTTCTGAATTTACTTCAATGTTTGAAATCTTACAATTCAGTGTGACACCGTGCCGTGTCCTTAGCCTCTTGTGCTCCAAAAAATATATTGTCAATGTGCACTGTTTTTGCATATCAAATTATGCCTCATACACCTCACTTTTCACAAAGAATAAAAAATTCTTTCAGAATTCATGTATGGCCAGGTCGCCTGTCCGAGAAGATCAAGTCGACTATCTGATATGACTAAATCGACCCTCTATGATGAGCGATTCGACCCTTAATAATGATCAATTCCGCCCTCTGTGATGATTGGTTCAACTCTCTTTGACGCTTGAGTCGACGGTTCGAGATGACCAAGTCGACAATCTGAGATGATCGATTTGAACGTCTTGTTTCAACCTTCCAGAGATAATCGCTTTAGCCATCTTCAAGGGCTGTCCGATAGTTGACTCTGCAATATAGTCTGTCTGCACATCTAGATGGCCCAACTGACCTTCCACTTTTCTCCGTGCAGTAAAGTGAGTTGAACGAAAAACAAAAATATACGTCGTAGGCCAACACACACTTTTTCGGCAGTATTTCTTCTTTGCTCGCCCTAAACTTGCATTAGGTTGCAAACAATCCAAACATGCGCAGATAAAGTCGACTCAATCAGCATCACTGATTTCAAATGCAGTACGACATACAGACACACACTACTGTTGAGCGGAAAGCTCGATAATCGTTGCTACTGTTATTCTTTCCATTGCATTCTAACTTACAGATGCTGAGCAGAATCGTTACAATCAAAAACGACAATATCGTTTAGAGATTTCTTAATAAGGATTAGCGCCTTCCAAGCTGTCTCATCTGTTCGTTCATTTATCTTGTTCTGAAAAGCTATTCGCACTTCTGGTTTCTGTACATTTCCAATTGTGATTCACGTTTGTTTCATTTATTTGGTTCTCTTTCTTCTATATCCCTGACCTAAGTTTACTTTGGAGACTAGAAGGTAATGATCAGTATTGCATTCAGAACACCTCATGATTCTTGTATCTTCTACTAGCTCTTTTAGTCTTTCATCTGCAGTAATGAAGTCAATTATACTGTGGTTATATCCTCTACACCAGGTGTAGATGTGGATCATTTTATGCCGAAACAAAGTATTTGTAATAAATAAGCCCTTTTCTAAGCATAAGCTAATTAATCTTCTCCCCTTATCATTTTTTCCTGGATCCCCAAAAATTACCTAGCATCCTTTCTGTATCTTGACGCTGGACGCCGACCCATCTGTTCATGTCTCCTAGGATAATGAGTCTTTCACAATAATCGCAAGAACTTGTAGTATTATTCAGAGTATCCCAGAAGGCGTCTTTGGCTTCACTGCTATCATCATCAACTGTGGCGTAGCACGCTATGATAATCAATCTTCTAACTCCTATTTTCATTCTAACCCACATCAATCTGGGGGATACAGATTCATGAACTCCTAGATACTAACTTTCTTCTTCATGCATAATCAAACCGTCCCCTTGACTGCCATGTAAATGACTATCTGCTCCTGCCCATATTTCAAGTCGGCCTTTTAATACCTAATTTTCTATGTTTCTAGTGTCGCATCCCTTTTTCTTTGTTTCAGGTATACATGAAATATCTAGCTTCCATACGTGTATAGTTTATGGCAATTCTTTTACCTCAAGATCATTCACTCCTCTAGCATTCCAAACACCCAGTATCCATTATTCACCTGAAACTTGACTTTTACCTTCACCGTGTGCATACCTTTCGTTAATTAAAGTTTTAGTTCATTCCGGTGCTATTGTATTGCTGGTATTATTCATAGTGTTCAAAGTGTACGCCCAACTACCATCTTTATCAGACAAATTTATTTTGCGAGTCAAAATCATGTCCAAATTGAGTAGTTAGCCGTCTTAGGGTGGAGAGTCTAGTTATAACATCAGTCCCACCAAACTACGGTTACTGGTGGGGGGATTGTGGGGATAGAACTGGAACCGAGAGAGTCATAGTTGATTGATTTTCATCGTGAGGTCACTAGCCGTCAGCAGTGTAGTATTAGATTAGAGTTCACAAAATTAGAAAAAATTCACAAGAATATACTTAAAACAGCCTCTTGATGTCATGATAACACTTTGCAACCAATCAGGTAGTCAACAACAATAAGTGCGAAATTTCCGATAATTTTCTTCCACCTATATCTTTAAATAGGATGAAAAATGCCTGATCATTTCAGGGTTCGCAAACGACTTTCTACTCTTTTTCTTGATTGGAATATGAGGCTTTTTAATTGGGCATTTTACAAATACCTGGTACACGAATAAATTTAGGTTTATATTGTTTAAAAATATTCTACTAGTGAAAGATTATAAAAAATATATAAATCTGAAGACCGGTCTCTATGCGACCTCAGCTATATCACCCTCATGAGCATCCTAATTATGCACAAAATGTCACACAAAAGCTATCAAAAGCATAAAGTTTAACTTTTTCAATCATCCGCTTTGATAAATCAGTGTTAGTATAAGTAGATCTAATTAATATAACACGTCTGAGTTGATAATTAGTTGCTTGAAAGATATAATTTGCACTTCAGCATCGAAAACACTGTAGTTCACAGTCATTTTATACATTCAGTGCTGCTACATTTTTCTAATGTAATTTGGCCTGCTAACATTGAAAATTGCATTTAAAAAATGTTCATGGATTGATTTTTGAAACATAAATTGAAAAAAAAAAATTGTCGACGATAGTTTTACTCTGTGAACCATATTTCAAGTTAGAAACGACCAATCTTTTTGCAAAAGGTATCGAGGCAAAGATCATCGAATCTGCAACGAATATTAGTGCCATTCTCCCGGATCAACTTGGTAGCTAAGGTACAATGAACCAGAATATTTTTCAAAAATTCGTTGTTGTAGACAAGAATAAACATACAGCATTTCAAAAACCAATTCATAAACAATTTTTTCAATGCTATTTTCAAGTCTAGCAGGCCAAAATGCATTAATAAAATATTGCGTCACTAAATTTTTTTTTAGATTGTAGACTAGTGAAACCAACATGTACCGGAGAGTGTTGCGTGACGAGTTGTGACTCCAAAGCTAATGAAAACTCTAATTTAAGTTTTTATAAAGTGCTTGGATTCGAGCCGGAACCAAACCAGAACTTTATATATGTGTACACTGAACCACAGTTACACCAGAAAGGCAATATTAAATTGCAGAATACAAATTTGCGGTCAAAATTCATAAATTCCAAAATTTGACTAAAATTTTTTAAATTATATTAAATTGGTAGATTTACACGAAAATGAGGAAGAGGTAAGTTTTCGAGTCACAGAATACGTGCTTCAAGTCAAAAATTATGAAAATTTTATTCAATCAGCAGACTTCCATGATTCAGGACAAGGGGTTTTTTTTTAGGGGCACACAAAAGACAATTTAGGGATAGAATTTAAAAAATCCAAGTTTTTACGCAAATATTGAAATTGTTATTAATTTGGAAATGTCAGTACCAGGAAGTTTTTCGAGGCACAGAACACAATTTTGAGGAGAAAATTAACAAATTCAAAAACGTGATGATACTTGTTATCGAATAACTTTCTATCTCCACAGAAGTTGTGAGTTTGATCATTTGTATTGATAGGTGCTTTGGAGTTGTGTGCATGGTTTCGATAAAATTTGACATATATAAAATTAAATATTCCCAAAAATGTAATGGTTAGTATTCTCTAGAGGAAGGATTTTTATTTTCCTTAAAATTTGACTCAATGCCAAGTTTAGAGAAACATGAATTTCGGGAATTTAATAACTTCGTAAATTTGAAATTTCAAAATTTTTAACAATCAGTTTTCAAAGTTTCGGAAATTTGAAATTGCGGAAACTTTCTAATTCGGTAATTATATTTTCGGTATTTTTTAACATTTGGGATGTTTATTTTGCGGCAAAATTATTTCATTCCATATAATTTTCGTTTGTTTGAGACAAAACACTGTGAATGTTTAAAACACGAATTACTATTTTGAAAAATTTATATTATATTATAGAAAAATAATTTTTTTAGATTAGCTTAGCAAGATCAAAACTCACAAGATATCTCCCTCATATTACTATTAATTTTGAAAAAATCAATAAAAAGATCAAAGGTGCCTTGTTTGAAAACATTGACTTCTTAGTTTGTACGACGATCGAAAGAACATTTTCGGTAATTTTTTCATAGTTCACTCAAATTTTAGAATCTGAAGAGTTTTTTTTTCCAAATTTCAAGATAAAAATATTTGACTGGCATTATCGCTACATATTTACTTGCTGCCAACTGTTTTTTATTATAACCTAAATCTCACAAAAAATGTAGTCTTCAAATAAAAAGTATATCGCTTTCAGTGCTTTTTATATTTTGGTTATAAACCATTTTTCTTTCCCTTTTTCATGTTTAGATTACTTGTCATTGGACATTATTCAATAAAATATAAAAATGCATTTCATTGAATTTATTCCTTGTTGAACAAAACCAATAAAGTATTTCATAAATATTACTTGAACTTCATAGACCTAGGCGGGTTCAATATCTTCAGCTCTTAGTTTTTATTTGAATATTCAAATTTTTCAAAATTGAAAAAAAAATCGAATTAGTTGACAAATGATGGCCAAAGTCTTATTTGTACAGTTTTTTCTAGTGAAGAAGAATAAAAAATTTAAAATTTCAGGAAATAAACATTATTTTTGCTCAGTTTTTAATTTTCAGAACATGTGAAAAATGTATATTTTTAAAATTAATTCATACGCACACTTTTTGGAAAAAGCTGAATTATGTAGAATCAGAAATTTCTTTAACTTGAACTAGAGAAACAAGTTATAAACTCAATAAAAAATGTGTTTCTCCATAAAAGAAAAATAATAAGTTTCTTTGGATCAACCTCAAGAAATTTTAGGTTCGACGTATACAACTTTTTCCAAAAAACTGGTGAAAAAACATTTTTTTTGCACATTTTCGAAAAATTCTTAAGTTAGAAAAAAAAAATTGTTTCGGTTCATAATTTTATTTTGTTCTTCAATAGCAAAACTGTAAATACAAAAAATTCGCTATAATTTTTGAACCAAAAGAAAATTGTATTGCTTTGAAATATGCGAAAAATAATTACTTTAATAATATTTTTTATAATTGAATTGTTTCTTACTATCGTTTCTCACCAATTTTAAAGAAATGGTTGAGTTTTATTAAATCGTTGCATATTTTTGAGGGGAAATATAATAATATAAAAAATGATAAAATGAACAAAATTTGAAAGAATAAAAAATATATAGTTATTTTTGCTTTCAAATTTGGAAACAGTAGAGTTGTAGAGAATATTTTTTTCGAAAAAACAAGCCACAACTCATTAAAATTTAATTATTTTTTAAAAATTAGTAGGAACCGACAGCAAGAAAAAATGCAATAACGTTGAGTTTTCAACCTAAAGGCATTTAAAGAAAAAACCTAAGCTTTCCTTTCAGTAAAAAAAAAACACTAGTTGTAAAAAAGGTAAACATATTTTCGACCTCCTTGCTTTTAAAGCAAAATGACTTTGGTTTCAGTACCTCAAAACTTAAACTATTTTACAATAGCGCATGCAAAATTATTATTATTATAAATTAAAATAATAGAAATTTTAAAGGTCATGAATATGATTGAGGAGTAAAATATCATGTAGTATCAAGTGACATTCAAGGTGATTGTACACATTTTTTTTACTAAAAACTATTATTTCTGTCCAGAAAATATTAGGAACCCTTTGAATTTTAATTATTCTGAAAACGGTGAAAATCATATGCTCCTTAATTGCAATATTTGAAAATTATTGAATTAAAACTTGAAGCGTAAAAATATTAACTGTATTCGTAACACATGATATTGAATCTAAGTCACTTAAAATGATTGATTTTCAAATTTTGCATCACAATTTTTAAAATTCGCTCATTTTAATCCAAAAAATGTTAATCTGAAAAGCGCGAAAAAAATGGTGTAAGTTAATTATTGATGTATTTATTTATTTAATATATTTAGAAGTTTTGAAAATATTAAAAAACAATTTCAAACTGGAAAGGATTTGATAAAACCGGAAACGAAATGTACCATAGATTTTTCAAGAGTTCGAACAAAAAGTATAGAACCTTCTTAAAAATTTAAAAAGTTTTCAAGAGAATACAAAAAATGTCTTAAGATTTCTGGGAAAGTTTTGAATGTTTCTTTTTTTTTAAATTCCATGAAATTGTTTTTAGGTGTGAATTTCATAAAAAAAAATCTATAAATTATTTTTACAAAATTTTAGGAAGTTATGTATGAAAAATATCAAATAAATGTTAATTCAGCATCAGGTTTTGAAAAATACATTTATAGAAAAATATGCCTCACGGATTTTAATTTGTTCACTAAAAATTTTAAAAAATGTAACATATGCGCTAAAATTGCATTAATTTGTCTATTAAATGCGACATGTGTACAAGTTAGGATTTTACATACTTTTAATCCAATTTCTATTTTTGGAACACTTCGTCTTTCATAAAATTAATACATGAAGGTTCACAAAATATATAAGGTGATTTGAATATTTCAAAACCACTAACCTTGGGGGTCAAAGCCGATTTTGAGAAGACTCGAAAATGAGTCAGCGATCTTCTTGCGCTTGAGGCTTCTACCGGGGAAATACGTTCGATAGTCGCTGCACGACTTTGAATAATAAAAACACTCACATACACTTATATAACACACCAGAACAGTGTTTCGAATCTGCGCATCTAAATGATGACCTCAGAGGAATTGCTCCGTCCACCCTAGTCTGGCCGTATTTTCTTTCTGCGGCCTGCTAGGGTGGCTACCGAATGGCACAGTGGGTGAGGATCACTTTGCCTGATCAACGATGAAGGACGTCATTTACTGTGCGATAGGTAAGCCTGGCACCTGAGAGGTATATTCTCAGAACGTTGGTAACAACGAAGCCCACAGAGATCCAAAAACACTGGCGAAGATGGTCGGAAAACACTTAAAAACATTCCTAACTTTGAAATAATTAAGTCACGAGCTATCATGGAGTCTCAGATTTGAAGCATGTGCCCGACATAAAATAATGTCAGTTCAAATACACAATGGGTACCAGGGTACACCGTCACACACAATACCATTAAAATTATGGAAAATTAGGGTGACATTGTTTTAAACATTTTCTTGTAAATACGAAAACAATGCACCTATTTAGAGTTTAGCATATTTAAGACATTTTCAGTTTAAAAAAATTATTTATTGTTTTCAGCATGAACATCGAAAAACTACACTGTGCTTGAACACTGACAACATTGTAACGTAAGTTTAAAGATTTTGAAAGAAAAGGAGAAGAATGAAGAAGAATATTGGTATCTTCTGTAAGCCTGCATCGCGCCAATAATATCTCGCATCCGGGACATAGCTGAAGTTCCTGACTTTTTTAGCCAGGACAATGCCAACTTCCGTGAGCTGAAAGTAAAAATATTATTTATTATTCAATATACCAGTATTTTCAACTATTATTCAAAACTATGCTTGAATGCTTAAATTCTTATTTCAATTCATCAAAATTTACTTGATATTAGTGAAATAACCTGTATTTTGATCAAGATTTTGTTCAAAACCGGCTGTTAATAGCCAAAATTAAACATAGTTTAACATAGAATCTATAATACATGGCCAAAAAATCACTTGCGTAATTCCTTCATGGTAAAAGCGTAACATCCTTTGGTACCCTAATAGTACGCGGCGTTGCTATTTTATTTGACTCATAAAGTAAACTCTCGCATTGATATCTACAGACGTAAAATTCCCAAGTTTATCGATAACTAATAATTATTTGCATTTATGAACTTTTACTTTTACTTTGAATTTTTGAAAGTTTTAAAATATTTTCAATCTCTTCAAAACTTCCTGAAATTGCCGTAAAATATTTAAAAACTGAAAAGCTTTTGAAATGTTTAGAAATCGTTTTAAATATTATATTGCAATCAATGGTATAAAAAATAAAAAATTATAACAAATTTTCTTTAGAATCTTTGAAAAAATGTAATTTCCTATAAATCCTTAAAAATTCTTAATAAAGCTTCTTAATTTTTCATTCAAAATCTACATAAGTTGATTTTTCAAAATAAAGCGTCATTTGATGTTATCCCAGGAATTTTAGAAAGGATGACAGCTTTCTGCATCTATCTCGCAAGTGCCGTGGCATATTTTTGGCACGCGGGAATGGCTTTAAGGTTACGAACCAGTGATAGTTTCGCACCTCCGAGAGCACCTATCACAAGGACAATTACTCGTTCCGAATATTTTGGGTACAGTCGTTGCAGCTCTCTTCTAAGGTCTTGATACCTTTCCTCTTTTTCTCTCTCCTTGGCAGTGATGTTGTGTTCGGAAGGAGCCGAGAATTCGATCACGCATATAGTTCGTTTCTCGAAGTCTTGGAGTGCAACGGAGACTGCTGTATGTATATATATATATATATATTATAACCAGGTTTTCCAAGTTCCTCGTGCTCTCAACGGCTAACCATGTCCTGGTCGTGCATTGCCCAGGATTGGAAAACCTAGCTATATGAAATGGCTGCCACTTACCTTTCAGCTGCACTCTTTTGACTCACGAACAACCTACGAAGTCGTTATTTTTCTTCACCCAGGCGCCAGATAGGTTTCCCTATCTAAGCTTCGCTGGTTCAGGTCCTATCGCAACAGCTAGGTTAACTAGCTCACTCGCTATCTAGCATGAGAAGAGGGGTGACATCGATTGAGTGAGAAAGAAATCGTTTAGAAAAGTGACGGTTTGTAAAATTACCATGTTTCTTCTTAAAAGTCACAATAGGAAATAATATTTATTTATCTAAAACACTACATTAATTCACTTATTTCATTCACGATAAAGAAAATCTTCTTGGCCAATTTCAACTGTCTGTCATCGGGCTTTGAGTCGGGCGTGCCTTCGCTGCTTGCTGCCCATTGCTCCTCACGCGCTGTCTCGAACATGGACGCTTACTGGATCCTAGCAGCGCGGGGTCGTGAAGCCATGCCGTGGTAAACGCTAGTCGACTCCGCTACGTACTGCCTTCGACACTGCTGGTGGAGCTTAAGGGGATTTGTCAGCATTATAAAATGGATTTGCAGTTTCGGGCCGCACGGTTGAATATTTTTGTTTGATTTTTCGTATACCTCATCTACGTATGGGTCTCTTGTTGCTAAGTCTCGGGTTTTCGAAAAAAATTTTCCCTTCTACGTTATAAACCAAAAGAAAAAAACAATAGAAAAAAAGCAGTGAATCTCAGTACTAGCTGATTCTATATTTTCGAGATCTAGCCAATTTACCCCACGTCAAATTTAGGAGGCAGAATCCCTGGAGCGCGAGTGGAGACTCGGGAGCGTGTCGAATTACCCGAAACGAATCACCCTTTCATTTTTATGAGATGCAAGCTGGTTCAGAAAACTGAAATTATGAAAGCATCGCGTGATTCAATTTTAATTAGCAGAAATAGTTTATTCATATAATTTCGCGAAAGTGAAGAAAAGATTCATGAAAATCGGAAAATATTTTTAGTAATATCAATAGAAATGTTGAAGTGCACACGCTAGTATGGTAGGAAGCACGGCGGTATGGGCTGAAATTCATTTTCTTCGTTCAAAAGGTCTACAGCCTTCAATTTTTCCCAGTCAGCAATTAATTAACAAACAGCGACTTACATAGTGCAATTTTTGTTGAAAAATATTTCTTTTCGGATGGATATGCTTTAAATTATAGTGACAGTGACGGTTAGTTACGATTCTTATGAAACATCAACAATTGCACATGTTGTAAACAATTTTTCGCAAAAAATTGGAATTCGTTTCTTCCTTCATTATCTGAAATTATGTAGATATTTGGAAAAGTGATATATGTTTGATTATGTGTGTTCAAAGATAACAGATGTCGATTTTGTAAGCAAATTAAATAAGTAAATATAAAACGTTGTCCTGAAAAATAATTTTTTTGCACTGAAATTGCTTCGAATTTTTGTGAGAGAGATTTGCAGTAACTGTTTTTATGTAAAATTCACAAGAAACAGTGGTTATTATTCAATTTTAAATATTACGATTCGTATGTATCGAACAATATTGTGTTTTTTATTGAAAAATGTCTGTTCTTCTCTGGAAATAGTTGGAATTATTGTGAGAGTCATTGTCAGTAGCAATTTCTATGAAACGTTATACGCAATTTGTTTTGAAAATTGTGGAATTTGTGCTCTTTTAACTTCGGATTTTTCTTCATCATTTAAATTGCGGCAGATATTATTGGAAAGAACACAGGTTCAATTATATTTGTTGATATACAAATCCCAAACAAAATGAAATAAGTAAATAAAAAACTGTGACCATTAATTCTATGTAAAAATTAACATTAGATCATTCTTATTGTCGGTTCTTGTAATCTTAAATGTCACGAATATTTCATGTATTAATAAAAGCCATTTAGTGATTCATTTTACCAGACGAATAAATCGGTTACCTAAGGCCAAAAGACACAAACATCCTGCAATTTATATCTACCTGCCATGAGAACAAATCTGAATCTGAATTATCTTAAATGATTCAGAGGAGTCCAATTTTGATAAAATCGATCATTCAGGGATGTCGCTACAAAAATTTTGTATAGCAATTGTACATTGTTTATGAAAATAGACACAAAAAATATATATTAAAATATAGTTATGAATATAATTCTATGTGTAATATTTTATGTTAATGATCCACATTTTTAAATAAAAATCTGCTTGAAGGAATAAAACTAGTTCAAACAATGACACGAGGTTTTTAACGGAATTTACTACTCCTCAAAATCATTCAATATTACGTTTAATTCAGAAAATACCGCAGTTGTTTTGGATAACTTTTCAAACATTGAATAAAATACATATTTTTCTGGCTTTATAGTGTATAGAAAGAATGTATTAACCATTTTTGTAATTGTGTAAACAAGTATAATTTTTTCAACAATTATTTCTCCGAAACATATTTTTAAATCGTATTTTCTGAATTAAACATAATATTGAATGATTTCGAGGAGTTGTAAATTCTGATAAAAACGTCGTGTCATTGTGTAAACAATTTTTTGCTTCAAGCAGTGTTTGAGTAAAAATGTGGATCAATCCTCAATATAAAATCTCTAAACGATATTGCCGTTTTCGATTATGACGATTTTCGAGAGTAACGCTTGCTTACTGTAGGCCGCTCATATCCTCTCCGCTCAACAGTAGTGTGTGTGCCTGTGTGTGATACTTAGTGATGGGCGCTGCTCGGTATTTCACAGTCATGACCAATCCTGACCGGTCATGACGGTAAATGTTGGTAAAACG